>CM050322.1:25572133-25858454 GCA_027475135.1 Bactrocera correcta
CTAGTTCAGGGAATTCCCTAAATGATATCCTATTTGCGGGATTGCCACACTCTAACCAGATTTAATGCTTCTGAAACTATATTGGCGTATATTCAAATACGTATTCAATGGGGACGTCGAAAAAATGTATCGGCAAATAGTCGTACATAAAGACGACCAAGATTTTCAACGGATTATGTTCCGAAGATCCCCCACTAGTCCTTTACACGACTTCAAATTAAAAACAGTTACATTTGGCGTTAACTGTGCACCATATTTAGCCATTCGAATACTTTACGAATTGGCAGACAACACAAAGTCAGAATTTCCTCTGGCAACTGAAGCGTTGAGAACTCAAACGTATGTAGATGAAATTCTGTCTGAAAGAAGTTCCCTTAAGCATACGAGGCCTTATCACAGGTGATAAAAGCCCTCAAATCCGCAGGGATTCCTTTAAAAAGATTACGGCAAATCACCCAAATATACTTAAAAATATTCCAAACGAAAATTTGTTGGACACTAATTTCCTTATATTCGAAAAGGAAAGTACAACAAAAACACTGGGCATCCAATGGAATGCGATATCGGACCAGTTCTCATACACGACAGAGTCCATATCCGCATTATCAGCCATCACAAAAAGACAGATTCTATCCTCGGTGGCAAAACTTTTCGACCCCACAGAATGGCCTTCGCCAATTATGATCCAAGAATTATGGCTAGATGGAACCGACTGGGACGAGCAAGTGAAATCTTTTCGCTTAGAAAAATGGTTCAAGTTCGCAAACAATCTGAGTGATATTTCTCAGATACAAATTCCACGATGGGTAAACTACACCCCCGAACACAAAGTCGAATTACATGGCTTTTGTGACGCCTCAGAAAAGGCATACTGCGCTACTATCTATGTGCGCACGCAAAGTGATACCACGACCACAAGGCACTTATTAGTAGCAAAAGCAAAGGGGGCACCTTTAAAAACTATAAGTCTCCCACGACTTGAGTTATGTGGCGCACTACTACTTTCAAAATTAGTAGCCATGATGCAAATGCATTTAAATATGACAAAATGCAAACTATATATGTGGTCTGATTCAGAAATTGTACTAGCCTGGTTGGAAAAACCACCACATGCATGGAAGACGTATATTTCTAACCGAACGTCTAAAATTCTTGACCTAGTGGGATCAGTCACTTGGCGTCATGTAGCCAGTGCTGACAATCCTGCCGATCTAGGTACAAGAGGGAGCAAGCCACTGCACCTTGCCACTACCACCCTCTGGTGGAATGGCCCCCGATGGTTAATAGAATCTCCTGATTCTTGGCCACAATCCCCCATGCGCAACATTATCGCCCCAGACGGTCGAAAAATCGCCACTTTTCACACATTATTGGATAATACTGACATCCTTGAACGATTTTCATCGTTTCCAAGAGCTCTCAGAGTAGTTGCTTATATGTTCAAATTTATAGAACAACTCAAAAGCAAGGTTAAGGGATCACACAACAACACAGTGGCGATATATCACTACTAAGAGAATCGAAGCCGATTGATAAAAGGAGCTCACTCTTAGTCCTAAGCCCATTTCTGGACACGAAAGGTCTGCTTCGTGCCAATGGGCGGCTTGCTAATTCGAGCCTAACATACAACGAACGCCATCCCATAATAATTCCCGAGAGGTCACCATTTGCCACGTTATTCCTAAATTACATTCACATCTTAATGCTACACGCCGAACATCGTCTCATGCAACAGATAAACTATGCACAAGCAGAAGATGCGAGCGCAGATTATGGCAGCACTCCATCTGAACGCTGCAATTTCGCTCTGCTTTTACCACAACAGGGCCATTCCAGGTGAAGGCGTCTATGTTAAGGTATCCCACTCTCATGAAAGGCTATGTGGCTGGCTAAATGAGCCTTAGTCGCCTGCCCCACACCACATCTACACCCATCACTAACACGCACACTCACCACACTAACCTCGACATCACCACACTCCACATCAACACCACCCACACGCGCGAGCGCAGGATCCACACACTAAAACACACACCACATCACTTCACTAAAAAAGGGTCCGCTTCACACAGCTCAGTTCCGATTCCACCGCCGTTGAGTCAACTACGCTTTCTCGTCACCGCTACGCAGCGTCCCATCGCCCGAGTTTTAAGTTTCCTCGCGAATTGAAGTTACATAGCAATTAAGTGAAATTATTGTGTATTGAGGGGTTTCCTTCTCTGAATCGAATGTGCACCTTAACTTGTTAAAGTTACTTATTATTGTTAAGTGAATTTATTGGACAAAAAGAAATCCCCCACTAATCGAGTGGCAGTGTGAAAGCAATATACCAAAGGTTCTTTTTTTTATTCCGAACACCTAAAGAGCACAAGCGGTAAGTAAAGCGGGCAGTGACCCCAACATATGGTCCTTCGAGCCGCAAAGAACGGCACTATTGAGAAAAAAAAGCCGTAAAAGGTTAAAATTGTGACATAAACATACATACAGAATTTGTTAAAAAAAAAAAAAAACTTACAAAAATTCGTGCACAAAGGTGACATATACATACATACACATATACAAAAATCTAGTGCAATTTACATATATAAAAAAAAAAAATATATTGCAAGTGAAATCAAAGTGTGACAACTACATACATACTTACATACAAAAAAAAAAAAAAAACAGTTGAAACAGAAAGCACAAAACGGCTCCCTAGTGTAACATCAAAATCCAAAAAAAAAAAAACTAATAATAACTTTTATCAAAATCAAATATAAATATATAAGAGTGAGACATATAAATATATAAATATACATATAAACAAAAATACAATACTGTGCTGAACAACTAAACACAAAAAAAAAAAAAAAAAAAAAACCGGGCGCGAAAATTAATTTAACTTTAAAACGGGCGCGAAGCTTTTACAAAAAAAAAAAAAACAAAAAAAACCAACAACAGTGACATTAAACAGTGCAATAAATTTCAAAAAAAAACGAAAATATATAGAAATAATAAAATTAATAATTGGTGAAGTAAAATATATTAAAAATATACAAGACATCTACATAAGTACGAGCAAAACAACAATAAGAAGAGTACCAGGAAAGGGATACCGTGGTCCACCCTAATAAAATCACATCAGCAGCAGCAGGAAACAACTGGGACACAGCGACAAAAGGAAACACCCCCCCCCCATTTAACCGAATACTAAAGCCCTCAAATACCCTTGAAGCGGCACAAAGTGAGTGCATCGACTCCTTTTATTCGTATAACATTTTTATTTATTAGCATATATGTATGTTGAAAGTTACAGTTCATTTTTCTAACAACTGTATACTTTAATAAAACGGTTGCTACCAAACTGTTTGAACTTACGGTTGATTTCCGGGAAACCGAAAACAGTTTGGTACACTACATATGTACATACAATATATGTATGAACAGTATATAGTATAATATATAATTATATATATACTGGCATACATATCTAAAGAAAAAGGTCCTATACGCTTACCCTTGTGTATCCAAACACACAAATTAAAAAAAAAAAATTTCAAGTATACACTTGACCACATTTTCCGGCAATACCCCTTATACTCCAAAAGTATAAGCAGAATTGCGCAACACTTACTAAGCTTGGACAAATTCGATCAGTAAAAGGAAAAATAAAAATAATAAAATACAACATACATATATGCAACTACTTATATTCATATTTTATATTTAATTATACATATATCGACATATAAGTACCAACCAATGTTGTAAAATAACATACACACTTATGTATGTATAAATATTATAATAAAACAATTTCTACAAATTGCACTTATTCCAATGTGTACTTAGAGTGCATACCTGCATCTCACTAATTTTCTTCCCCCGCATCATTCGTACTGTAAAATCTTACATACAGACATACGGCATACAATTTGCCTTTGACTGTATTTCCTACGTTTAAACTAAAACTATTTTCAACTTCCGGGAATTAATTTGAAAATTTAATAAAGTTAAACAGAGCGCTAATTGCAATTACAAATATTTCAATTTAACCTCAAGAAAATATACGGTCAAATCAAAAATAACAAAAAAAAAAATAATAATAATAAAAGACAAAACCAGCACATACTTTACATACGTTTTGATATTTCTAATTTTTTCCAAAGGCCAAATCGGCATATTTCAAGCAATACCTCTTGTTCTTGCTAAAGCACAAGCAAGCAGGATTGCAAACGGAAAAAATCTTTATATACAAAGGTCATTAACCCTTTTCTCGTTCTTTATTATCGCTCGTATACGCAAGTATAAACTAACGAGTGCAAATCAATAAATAAAGTAGAAAGAAAGAAAGAACAGACTAATAGCAACTATTAGGAGGACGAATAAATAAATAAAACAAAAAGAAAGCAAAACAAATTAATAGCAACTATGTATTAGGAATAAGGAAAACGAAACACTCGTTCGTTGGTTCCTACCTTGCGGATACAACAATAATACAATATTATAATAAGAAAAACGAAACACTCGTTCGTTGGTTCTTACCTTGCGTATACAACAAAAATATAAGATCATAATAAAGAAAACAAAATACGCGTTCGTTATTAGATACTGGTGTATACAACAAACATACAAACCGCGTATCTTAAAGATTCAAACGTATCTATTGCTACCATAATACACTGAGAGAAGTTTTTTCTGTCTCATATTTTCAATTTATACCTATTATCTAAATGAACGGAGATTCTAAGGAAACTGAATCGATTCAATATCTAAAAGTACAAAAAATGATTTCTGAAGAAAAGAGCCCATGTACACCCGCTGAAGCTACACGCTCAAAGCAAGGTGCTACAAAGCAAAAAAAAATTAAAGACATTTCATATACTAAGTTTATTGCTGAGAGTGACAGTTTAATTCGATACTGCACTCGATTTTCATCTTCACCGATTCAGGACAATTCTGAATCGGTACTAGAAACCAAAAAAGAAAATCTAGGCAATTTCTGGACACGTCTCCAAGCTGCGTATGACGCAATTCTAGAATCTGACGAATCAGATCTTTCGGAAAATTTTAAATCCTCGGCTTGCTCCAAATACGAAAACTGCTTAGACCAGTACGAGGAAACGAGAGCTATGATCTCCGACCAATTGAGATTAATAAAAGCAATTGCACCTACTCCACAACCGAGAGTAGAGCTGCCTCCAATTCAAAGCCAAGAGGCGAGTTCCGGCATTCACCTTAAAGTGCCAGCTTGCGATACACAAATTTTTCATGGAGGTTATGAACAATGGCTGTCCTTCCGGGACATGTTTACGGCCGTGTACATAAACCATCCTAAATTATTGGATGAAGAATTTATAAAACTTCAATCCACTGTTTCAAATTGCTTGTCGGTTCTAGCGACACAGAATATTCCCACAGACAACTGGGACCCCATACTGGTAAATATATGCTCCGGGGCATTACCGGAAAAATCTTTGCTTCTATGGGAGCAATCGCTCTCATCACGAAGAAAATGCCCAACGTGGCACCAAATGAAAGATTTCTTAACTACCCAATATGAAATCGCGGAAAGGGTAGATAAAAAAACGGTCAGAACTAAAAACGTTCAACACGACCTAAATCGAAGTTTCGTTAGACCCCAAGCTAGTAACAACCACAATTTAAACAGAAGCTTCTTTAAAAATCAATCGTTCACATCCGAACAATATAAACAAACTTCCTGCGAACTGTGTAAAGGAGGGCACAAGCTGAAAGCTTGCGAAAACTTTAAAAAACTTAATATCAATGAAAGGAACAACTTTGTCAGAGCAAAAAGACTCTGTACAAACTGCTTGTCCCACTCACATAATCTCAATAATTGCGAAAGCAAATTCAATTGCGTATATTGCCACAAGAGGCATCATTCAATGTTGCATTTCAATAACTTTCCTAGCACACCCCAAAGTAGCACTTTCTCCAAAAGAGCCACGGGTTTAGTTGCAACCGCAACTCCCGAAACACAAAATCCCGAAATTTGCCAAGAGACACCATGTTGCTCAAAGGCTTTAAAAACACAAACGCTTCACAGCGAGAATCAAAGTAGGGTACTACTACCCACAGCAGTTATCTCCATCGAACACCGAGGAGAACTTTTCAAATTGAGAGCCCTAATAGACCAAGGATCACAACGATCATTCATAGCGTCTAGGGCACAAAATAGGCTAAAACTGCCAACAAAACATGCCAATTATGAAATTACGGGAATGGGTGGAAGAGTAGTGCAAAACTCAAATAAAATCTGCCCCATTACCCTAATTTCCCCCCAAGCGGATAAGCGCATTCAAGCAGAAGCTATAGTCTTACCGCAACTTACAAACATGCTTCCAAGCTATCTTATTAATAACAAGCATTGGCAAAAGGTTACACACCTAGAGCTGGCAGATCCTAACTGCAACACCCCCGCTCAAATAGATCTTCTATTAGGCAGCGACCTTATACCTCAAATTATTCTAGAAGGGGTTGAGAAAATTTCAAACACCCTTTTAGCTCAAAATACTATATTCGGTTGGATACTAAGTGGACTAGTAACAGAATCAGTTACCACCATGACAACTCAAGTGGAAGAGATATCCAATGAATTCCTTAATTCACAATTTAGGAAATTTTGGGAATTAGAAGAACTCCCCCCCTTACCATTACAACGCCAGAAGATCAGTATTGTGAAGACTTTTACAAAGCCACAACTACTAGATCAGGAAATGGTCGGTATGTCGTACGACTACCATTTAAACAACAATTTCCAGACACACTCGCCATAGGTCACTCTCGCACCTCTGCAATACAGCAGTTTCTAAGTATGGAAAAAAACCTACTTAGAAAAGGTGAGCTCAAACAACATTATGATGGTGTCTTAGAAGAATACCTCCATTTAGATCACATGGAGGAAGTAAGCCCATGTGAAAAAATCATAAGAGGCAAATATTACTCTTTCTACTTGCCACATAATGCAGTAGTAAAGCCTGACAAAAAAACAACGAAAGTCAGAGTTGTCTTCAATGCCTCCAGAACCACTAGCTCTGGGAATTCCCTAAATGACATTCTATTTACGGGACCCACACTCCAACCAGATCTAATGCTCCTCATATTGAACTGGTTACCTTTGGCGTAAACTGTGCCCCATACCTCGCCATTCGTACACTCCACGAACTGGCAGAAGACACAAAGTCAGAGTTTCCTCTGGCAACACAAGTCTTAAAAACACATACGTATGTAGACGACATCCTGTCTGGGAGCCACAGCCTCTCACAAGCATACGAGTCCTTATCACAAGTGATAAAGGCCCTCAACACCGCAGGGTTTCCCCTAAAAAAGATCACAGCTAATCACCCAAGTATCTTAAAAAATATACCAAACGATAACAAATTGGATTCTAATTTCCTTATATTTGAAAAGGAAAGTATAACAAAAACACTGGGCATCCAATGGAATGCGATATCGGACCAGTTCTCATACACGACAGAGTCCATAACCGCATTATCCGCCGTAACAAAGAGGCAAATCTTATCCTCAATGGCAAAACTTTTTGACCCCGCAGGATGGCTTGCGCCAATTATGATACAAGCGAAAATCCTGATTCAAGAATTATGGCTAGACGGAACAGACTGGGACGAACAGGTGAAACCTCTTCGCTTAGAGAAGTGGTCCCGGTTTGCTAATAATCTAAAAGACATCTCGCAGATACAAATTCCACGGTGGGTAAATTATTCCCCCGAATACAAAGTGGAACTACACGGCTTCTGCGATGCCTCTGAAAAGGCATATTGTGCCACGATCTATGTGCGCGCACAAAGCGACACCGCAACCACAAGCCACCTACTAGCTGCAAAAGCAAAAGTAGCACCTCTAAAAACGATAAGTCTACCACAACTTGAACTCTGTGGCGCTCAGCTACTAGCCAAGCTGGTTTCCACAGTGCAGACCCACATGAACATGACCAAATGCAAATTATATCTATGGTCCGATTCCGAAATCGTTCTAGCCTGGTTAGAAAAGCCACCACACTCGTGGAAAACATATATTTCTAATCGAACCTCTCAAATACTTGACCTAGTAGGAGCAGCCACATGGCGACACGTCGCCAGTGCCGACAATCCTGCTGATCTAGGTACAAGAGGGTGCAAACCCCTGGATCTTGCCACCACCACGCTCTGGTGGAATGGCCCCCGATGGTTAACCGAATCCTCAGATTCTTGGCCACAATCGGCAATGCGCAACATAATCGCCCCAGAAAGTCGAAAAAGCGATACCTATCATACAATAGTGGATGATAATGAAATCCTTGAACGATTTTCATCGTTCCCCCGAGCCCTCAGAGTTGTCGCATATATGCTCAAATTCATTGAGCAACTTAAACTTAAAGTTAAAGGAGTAACTTACACTCATTGCGATACATTGACGCACCAGGACTTACAAAAAGCAAAGGTCGCGCTTATCGCCTCAACCCAAACGCGCTACTTCAGTCGCGACATATCGTTACTAAGAGAATCGAAGCCAATTGACAAAAAGAGCTCACTCCTAGTACTAAACCCATTTTTAGACACGAAAGGTCTGCTTCGTGCCAATGGTCGGCTCGCTAATTCAAGCCTGACTTACAACGAACGCCACCCCATCATAATACCTGAGAAGTCTCCTTTTGCCACATATATTAATGTTGCACGCCGAACAGCGCCTCATGCAACACATGGTACGCCAAGAGTATTATATTCCCCGTCTTAAGCCCCAGATCAAAAAATGCATTTTCATGTGCAAAATCTGCACTATGCATAAGCAAAAAATGCGAACTCAGATTATGGCAGCACTTCCACCTGAACGCTGCAATTTCGCTCCGCCTTTCACGACCACAGGTGTCGATTTTGCTGGGCCTTTTCAAATAAAGGCGTCCATGCTAAGATCTCCCACTCTCACGAAAGGCTATGTGGCTGTCTTTGTATGTTTCACGACAAAGGCAGTACACCTTGAGCTGTGTACTAATCTGACGACGGAGGCTTTTCTCGCGGCATTTGCTCGTTTCGTCGCTCGACGTGGCTTCCCCTCCAAAATCATGAGCGATAATGGCAAAACATTCATAGGAGCCCAACGAGCCACAGAAAAACAGTTTGTGGATTTCTTAAAATCAATTGGCAATTTATACCTCCAAGCGCTCCTCATATGGGTGGTTTATGGGAATCAGCTGTAAAGAGCTTCAAATCCCATTTCAAGAAACTAGCCGGCAGCTATAAATTTAATTATGAAGAATTCACGACATTATTAGCTAAAATAGAAGCCGTTCTCAACTCACGGCCGCTCACAGCCCTATCGCAAGATCCCTCCGACTTCACAGCCCTAACTCCAGGGCATTTCCTCAAAGGAGCACCTATTCTGGCCACACCTGAGCCAGGCGTGGAGTCGCTATCCTTATTAAATAGATGGGAAAGAATTAAAATTCTCCATCATAATTTCAGTAGCCGATGGAAAGAAGACTATATAAAGGACCTCCACAAGAGGTACCGGTGGAAAAATACAGAAAATGCGCCAAAAGTTGGAGATTGTGTCCTGATTCACGACGATTGCCTGCCACCTACCGAATGGCGGCTGGGCCGCATAGAGAAGCTTCATCCATGCTCCGACGGTCATATTCGCGTAGTCGATCTCCGAACGCAATCCGCAAAGCTAACAAGACCGCTCGTCAAACTATGCTTCTTACCGATCGCTGATAACCGCGAAACAAAAACCGATAAACCGCTTAAATAAACCGAATATAAAAACAAAATAAAATAAAAATTTATAAAAATACCTATGTACATCTATATATTTAAAATCACTCACAAAAGTAGTCGATTAATCTAACGACCCACTCATGCCGCATAACGTGGCAGCCATGCTCATATGTCCTATATGCAACCAAATTCTAATTGAAATAACCCTCTTCCAAACAGATCAATATGGATGCAGACATGCCAGCAGCCCCGACACCAACCACTCGTTCGGCTGTCAATGTGCCACGCCAAGCGGCTGCCCCAGTTGCAGCGCCCCGAACAACCACCCCAACGGTGCCTCGGAGTGGTACGGCCACATTGCCGTCAACACCCACGCTTGTCGTCGACCCACCACGCCGTAGATGTCCTCTATGTCGTCGACCCCACCGGCTGCCACAATGCGTAATTTTTAAGGGATTGCCACCTCAGCAACGCCAGTTGGTCGTGCAGGCGCACGGCCATTGTCTCAATTGCCTGACGACTATCCACCAAACGCACGAGTGTACGTCGGGCAATCTGTGCCAGATTTGTATGCGCCCGCATCACACTATGTTGCACCGTACAACGCGGAACGACACCAGCCAACCTCCTGCCGGCCGCAACCGTGGCGCAGTCCGACGACCTCCATTAAGCCGGGAGGCACGGTCTCGTCGAACCATAGGGCCATCATCATCCCGTGCCCAGCGGCCACATAGTGGGGCATCAACACGACGCCAGCAACAACGAGCGCGTCCGCGCCGCACCTCAGGCCTCAGCAGCGTCGTGGCCACTCTCCAGCAACTGAAATATTCGCCTAGGGGGGCCGGGATGGCTAAATGAGCCTTAGTCGCCTGCCCCACACCACATCTACACCCATCACTAACACGCACACTCACCACACTCACCTCGACATCACCACACTCCACATCAACACCACCCACACGCGCGAGCGCAGGATCCACACACTAAAACACACACCACATCACTTCACTAAAAAAGGGTCCGCTTCACACAGCTCAGTTCCGATTCCACCGCCGTTGAGTCAACTACGCTTTCTCGTCACCGCTACGCAGCGTCCCATCGCCCGAGTTTTAAGTTTCCTCGCGAATTGAAGTTACATAGCAATTAAGTGAAATTATTGTGTATTGAGGGGTTTCCTTCTCTGAATCGAATGTGCACCTTAACTTGTTAAAGTTACTTATTATTGTTAAGTGAATTTATTGGACAAAAAGAAATCCCCCACTAATCGAGTGGCAGTGTGAAAGCACTATACCAAAGGTTCTTTTTTTTATTCCGAACACCTAAAGAGCACAAGCGGTAAGTAAAGCGGGCAGTGACCCCAACAGTGGCTGTCTTTGTATGTTTCACGACAAAGGCAGTACACCTTGAGCTGTGTAATAATCTGACGACGGAGGCTTTTCTCGCGGCATTTGCTCGCTTCGGCGCTCGACGTGGCTACCCATCAAAAATCACGAGCGATAATGGCAAAACCTTTATCGGAGCTCAACGAGCCACAGAAAAGCAATTTGTGGATTTTTTAAAACAACTGTCACCCGACATCGTACAAAAGTACGCCCCTCAAGGTATCAACTGGCAATTTATACCCCCAAGCGCTCCTCATATGGGCGGTTTATGGGAATCAGATTTAAAAAGCTTCAAATTCCATTTCAAACGGGTAGCTGGAAATTATAAATTCAATTACGAAGAGCTCACGACGTTATTAAATCGAATTGAAGCCGTTCTCAATTCACGGCCACTCACAGTACTATCGCAAGACCCCTCAGATTTCACAGCCTTAACTCCAGGGTATTTTCCAAAAGGAGCACCCATCCTGGCCATTCCTGAGCCAGGCGTGGAGTCGCTATCCCTATTAAATCGATGGGAACGAATTAAAATTCTCCATCATTATTTCAGCCGCCGATGGAAGGACGAATATATAAAGGATCTCCACAAAAGATACCGTTGGAAGACTCCTGAACAGGCGCCTAAACTTGAAGACTGTGTCCTCATTCATGATGATTGTCTGCCCCCTACTGAGTGGCGACTTGGCCACTCGTTGAATCGTTGATCTAAGTACGCAAAACGGAACGCTAACCCGACCGCTCGTGAAGCTATGCTTTCTGCCAACTTCCGATGATCGCGAATCCGAAAACCTCAAAAATAAACCGGTATTATCGCTACACAATAAACGAACAAAATGAAACCAATAAATCGCGAGAAAGTACGCAAATAACAACCCGTCAAAATATAACGAATCGCCAAAAAATAACAAACCGTCGAACAATAACGAAGAAAACTAACACAAATCGGTCAATCATTACGACGACCCATTCATGCCACATATCGTGACACGATGGTCCATATCTAATTGTATGATAGATTTATAATCGAAAATCTTCCCTACACAGACCACCATGGATGTAGATACACCAGTCGCAACCACGCCAACAGCTCGGGCTACCAATGCGCCACGCACCGTGCCTACTCCAGCGCCCCGAACTGTGGTGGCAACGACGCCGGCACCTGTACCGGCAACCGTGTCTGCAGCGGTCCTTCAATCCGCACCTCGTAAGGTGCCCCATCTGTCGGCGCCCACATCGCCTGCACCATTGTGGCATATATAGGGGTATGCGACCCGTGCAACGGCAGCAAGTTGCCCACGCCCACGAGCATTGCCATAACTGCCTGTCACATACCCATGGGACTGCAGCGTGTGAGTCACGAGGGTTGTGCCAAATATGCCCCAGGCCGCATCACACGCTGCTACATCGCAGCGCGGCACGCGAAGTGAATCGGCCACCCATCCAGCGCGGCCGCATACCCCGCTTCCAATCCGCAGCTCGTGGCGCGCCCCAGCGAAGCGGAACCTCGTTGCGGCGTCGGCAGGCTGGACCATCACCGCGTCGGTCTATGGGGCTGCAACAGCTGCAGCGCCTTTTAGGCTTAACATTCGTTTAGGGGGGCCTGGATGGTTAAATGAGCTTCTGCGCCCCCCTCTTAAAATACCACATCTACACCCCACACATGCACACTATATTCAACACGTCATCTTTCATCCCACACACACCATATTCAACACGGCATCTTTTATCCCACACACACCAACTCATCATCATCTACACCACACACGAGGACACCAAACACAATCAACAAAAGGGACTGGCGGACGGCGCCCAGCCTCTTTTTCGATCGATCCGTGCTCGCATCTACAACCGCCTTGTCTTTTCTTGTTTTTCCTACGTTATCGCATTAAAGGTGAGTGCCGTGCATTTATGCTTTTATGAATTTTTACACATCTCCATTATAATACGATGGGTTATACCTACAAATTTACAAAGTTTTTTTATACCTACTTCTACAACGTTCAGCACGTTTCTTAATGAAACTCATGATAACTGTCTTGTGCTCTTCTGCTTGAAAACAAAATGAAGGATAGCTACAAACAGTCTATGCATATACCTGACCGGATAGTAATAAAGATTATACTGTCTGCTGAAGTGAGTACTCAATAAAATCGTCTGCCGTTATTAAAATAGGTTTATTAGACCCTAATGAATAAAATATATTAATGGCAGATTTGGTCAAATACTTTTAAAATTTTATTTTTTCAGCACTTTCAAAACCGTCGGCTACAATGTTAAACGCGCGATAATGGTCTGCCAGTGTTGTTTTTCGATAATAATAATAATATATTGTAATATTGCAAAACGACAGACGTGGTCAAATACTTAAATTTCACCAAAAATCGTTCCCTGTCTTACCTGGGCACACGCCGCGTCCGCCACGTTGGGCTTATGGCTTGCATTTTTTTTGCTGTTCATGGGATCAGAGTCCCATATTTTTGAACACTGATTCTTTTGTAAAAGTGGACGAGGAATCGAATGGAAAAGTCGATTTAAAAAAAATTGGGGGAAAAGCACAAAAAACGGTATTTTTGGAAAAAAAAATTATTTTTTTGGATTTCGAAATTTTTTTTTGGATTATGAAAATATTTTTATCAGAAGGCTGAGATTTTTTTACATAAAATTGGACAACTTAAAAACATTTTTAACTCGATTTTGAGGTCGTTAAGAAATAAAAGAAATAGTCATTTTTTTGTTTAATCTCAATTTGAATTTCGCGCCAAAAAATAATGAAGCAACTTTGACCACTAAAAAGTTAACAGATATTCTTATTTTGGTCTATATTATGATATTCTAAAGTTTGGTCAAAATCGGAGAACCACGAGTACAAAACCATGTCGCCAATTGATGGAATGGCCCATATATAAGTTAGTTAAAATGAAACTTCAACTCTTGAGTGCTACATTAGAACTAAACTACATAAACCAATCAAATCTTAAACCAACCAAAATATGTCATAGGGATAGGCCACGTGGCCAAAATGGTTTGCAGTAGACGCGAAGTCAGTAAATTATAGCTTTCCTCGTTATAACGGTTTATCAGTATAAATTGTTGTTGTAGTTTGTGAAAGTGGTGTTTATTTTGATGCTCTCTTCCATCCTCCCTTCCTTTGAATTTGTTCGAATTAGATATAGGGTTCTATATGTATATTAAAGTTCTTGATGACGAAAAAAGTTGAAACCAGCGTAATTGTCTCTCTGTCCATTCATGCAAGCAGTAACGTGAGTAAAATGATATCTTGACAAAACTTGGTACACATGCTAAAATTGAAGCAGAACCATATCACCGTTCACTCACCATATAACGGTAGTATTAAAAGCTACTAAAAATGCGGTAAAACAATAATTAAATACGCCACAAACATACAATTTTACACTTGAGATCTTATGAGAGGGCTTAACTGAACGATAGGCGTAGCACACCAACTCTTAGAGGAAATCACATATCTCGGAGGGCACCCTACCAATTTCAAATAAATTTAGAATATGAGATTCTTATCCCACATAACACAATTTTGAATTCCATTTGATTCTTTCGCTTTCAAGTGTAAAAACCAAAATCAATTATTATAACACGATAAAACTTTGCACAAATAATGCCTTCGAAGTATGCCATCCAACTAAAACTGTTCAAGCCCTTACGTACCGAATATTTTGGAGATTAAACATGTGTGTGGTACAGCGTTGTCCTTTCTGTTTATTAGTTCTTCAATCTTTTCAATTGTTGACAGCAAAATGTAGAATTAACCGTTTGCCCAGGCAGGACCAGTCCATAGTGGATGATTCCTTTCCAATGCAAGCAAACACTCAGCATAACCTTTCGAGACGCCAATCCTGGCTTTGTGACCATATGTTAATCTTTTTACCATCATTATTGTCACATTGGTCCACTTTTCATTTCCTGTTACCATTCGCTTCAGAAATGGTTCGATTTCATTTCGTTTCAGCAAGGAATCGCAGATGTTAATTCCGTCCATTAAATTCTTCACAGCCAAATTATGTGTTACCCAAACATCGAGCTTCTTTTTAAAGCTAGCCTTTTTTAAATGGTTAAAACGTTTGAAGATGAATGTTAAGTTCCTTAGCGATGTCATGTCTGCTTCTTTCACGGTCCTGGTCAATCTTTTTCAGAGCGAAAGCGAGCGAATCATTGTTGTGCTACATGAATTTATAAGCATCGTCTCCATAAACTTCAACAAATTTCCGCGTGATTGTCTGTCTGTTTGTCCATCCATGCAAGCTGTAACCTGAGTAAAAATTGATATATCTTGATAAAACTTGGCATGGAGGACTGACATGTACAAAAGCCATTAACCGAAAATTAATATATAAAACTGTAATTTGGCACAAGGGATCACAGTAGCAAAAATGCTGTTAGAATTTTTGAAAAAGTGGGTGTGGGCTCGTCCTGTAATAAGTTTTATTTATATACATATGTACCTCCTAAACTATTAATGCTGGAATGACCAAATTTGCTCAAAGCAAATACAATACGAATTATTAAAAAAAAAGTCAGATACATTAAATTATACCACCGAGATGGTATGAAAGGGCCTTATGGCAGATTTTGTGAAAATTGGACGAAGGACGTGGCGCTGCGCACCTTTTGGTAAATATCTCGAAACCTGACTGACCGATTTCGACTAAATTTGGACGTGGAATTCTTATCACATTCTAATATCATAGTGCGAAAATGGACGAAATCGGATTACAACCACGCTTAGTTCTCATAAAACTCAATGTTTAATACCACTTGATTTTTTCATTTTCCAGTACACAAATCACAAAATAATTTATGTGACATTAGTTTATGACCATTTGCATGCCCTTCCATAAATGTCAATATTTGTTTCAATATTTCTTAACTTATGAAATCTTTTTAAAACTAAAGAAGCTCAAGAATGTGGTTGAGATCTTATGGTAGAACGTTGCTCTCTAGAAGGCTGGTAGATCCTTTATTTTTAAACGCGTTTGCAGTAATTTACCAAGGCATTACGTATCTTTCTGCTCTCCTCTATCTCCTTCTTTACCATAGGAATATCAAGATATTTAGAAATGTTTTCATTGCGCACGTACCATAGTGCACCCTTGATTGTTCTAAGCATTTTCGATTGGAACCTTTGTATTATATTAATGCTGGTTGCACTGGTCGTACCCCACAGTTGAATGTCATACATCCAAATCGGTTTTATGATTGCATTGTACAAAAGGACTTTGTTGTCTAGGCTAAGTTTAGAATTGCTGTTTAAAAGCCAATTTAAATTTGCTGCTCTTACCTTCATGCTTGCATTTTTCCTCATTAATATTTGTATGCCAGTTGGCTATTCTTCGATCAAAGTTAAGTGGTGCTCCAGATGCTCTGATGGGGCATTTGTTACGGCTTACTAGAGCTGTGTCATCCGCGAAATGTCAATATGTTAGTAGCTGTTGGAATGTCTGCTGTATATATTGTGTACAGAATTGGGCCTAGCACGCTACCATGAGGTACATCTGCCCTTGTTACTCGTTCTTCTGATATGAAATCTGCTACTTTAACTGTAAATTTCCTGTTTCTTAAATATTGATAATACATAAAAGGCCATCATGCCAGACCTTATCGAACGTCTGAGCTACATCCAGAAAAATAGTTGAATAGTACTCTCTGTGCTCAAATGATTTCCTGATTTCGTTCGTAATTCTATTTACTTGCTCTACAGTGCCATGTTTAGCACGAGGAGGGAGGATTGGAGTCATCCTTGATAGTAATACTACACTTTTAGAAATATAGGACAAGAGACTTATTGGTCTGCAGGAAGACGGCTGTGTTAGGTCTTTACCAGGTTTATCTATCACGTTAATCTGCGACTTTTTCCACAAAATTGGATAGTATCCGAAACCAAGAATAGTATTTAAGAGCAGAGAGAGCACCTTTATTGCAATATTTGGTAACTCAGTTGTCATTTTGTAAGTAAAATTGTCGTGTCCTGAAGCCTCGGATTTAGCTTTTTTATGATTTTAGTAACTTCAGAAGTCCTTATAGACACAAGCGACCCGTCAGCAATATTGGGCAAAGTTGGCCTTAAAGTTGTTCTTCCTCATCATTGCGTGCCCCAATTCCTATTCAACTGTCTTAGATGCATGGCTATGATGATGGCTTAAGAGACTTTTGGGCTTCCCAAAGAGAGTTTTGATTTCCAGAATTTGGACATAGTTTCTTTATTTAATGCTCACTGTTGCATTCTTCCTCGTGCTAAAGCGCTTTTTTTAATTTACGTACAGCATATTTCAGTTGAAACAGAGTTGAAGGGGAACGACTTAAGGGGTCTGTAGGACATGTTTTGTGTTTTTATTTTTTTCACGGAAATTTGTATTCTACAATAGAACGTTTTTTTTCATATATCATGAGGTATATCGCGGATTTTATAAACAAATTTTTTCGGAATTTTTTTATGACTGGCGAATACGATTTCTCATGTTTGGATTATCTGAAACTCAAAAACCAAATTTATTCTTAAAAAGTACATGAATGGTTATCGTCCCTACTAGAATCAGTGAAAAATGTTGATAAATAGAAACGTAATCAACATTTTTTTTAATTTTTTCCAATAAATTATAAAAAATTATGAATCTATTAGGAACGATAGCCAGGCGTGTTGTGAACATTAAAAAAAATGAGCAAAACGGTTGAGTAATTCAACCGGAATCATGTGCCAGTTTAAAAAGGTGTGTTTTGAATTCGAACGTCGAGCGGTATTATAATTTTTGGGCCTTTTTCGAAACCTTCCAATGATAAAGTGGGTTTCTACATAAATTCTAAGGGTATATGCGAACAGAAAATGCAAAAAAAAAAAAACAAAATTGAAAAAGAGATTGCCCTATTGACCCCTTAACTGCCGTTCACGCCTTTTCTCAATTACAAGTTTTTCTATTTCATTGTTAGCGATATTTCTAAAACCAACTGGCTTATTGTTTCTTTTTGGTGTTGCCAATACAGCTTGATTAGTTATTACATCATTAAATTCTCTTATACTTTCATCAATATCTCTTCCTGTATTTCTTTTGCAATTAATATTGATGTGGCTGCTGATATATTTTCTATACTTCTACCACTTAAGTAGTTTAGTTTTACGAGATGTTAGAGAAACTTTTGGCTCAAATATCATGGGCTGTTCGTATAACTTTATTAGTACAGGAGAATGATCAGCTGATAAGGCTGTACATGTATCAGCTGTCATAAGCGATCTCTCTATATTTTTTACTACAGAAAAATCTATTAAGTCTGCTATTTTTTTCTATCACTGGACCAGTATGTCGTCTTACCCGGAGATATTATGTCCAGGCTATTATCTTTATTTATAACAGTGTAACACAGCTGTCGTCCTTTCGGATTAGTAAGACGTGAGCCCCAGTAAGTAAGTCTTGCGTTGTAATCTCCACCTGTTAGAAATCTTTAACCTGTTGTTCCAAAAAAGTCTTTAAAATTGCTATCTGTAATTATAAAACGAGGTCGACAGTATATAGCCGTAAGGTTTAAATCACAACACCGAATTTTTATAGATATTGGTTTAGCTTGTAACTGTGCTGTAGCATGAGATTAGAGCATAGTGGCTTAAACGATTTCTAGTCAACACTGCCGGGCTAACATGCGCTTTTACATTCACATGATTTGCAACATACAGTCTAAGTCCCTGTACATATGTATATTGAAATTATTTTTATTTTTGATGATGAGCTTCTGATATAAGCATTGCATCCACATATATATTTTTCAGAAATCTAATAATCTCCAATTTATGTTGATTAATACCATTAGAACTAAATATACAGACACTTAGTACGCTCATTTTTTTTTTTTTGCAACACTTGATTTTGTGATTTTATTAAATCTTGTATAATGTTTTGCATGGTAAACATAAATTTTGCCATACACTGTATAGAATTTAAAATCATTGCTTCAATACCTCCTTCCGGTCTTTGACCAAGTATCCTCTGGGTAGCCTAAGAACATCCGTTTGAAGGCGAGCTAAAGTGAGAAGGCGAAATATTCCCTACTTAGGGTTGTGCGCTGGGTTTGGGACCCGCCACGTAAAAAACACCCCAGTGAATAGTTATAATCAGCCTCGAATGAGAGACCCCCCTTTTAATGACGACCATGGCAAACGAATTAAGGACTATGATTTGAGGGCATGCAGCTGGAATGTCCGGTCCCTTAATTGGGAAGGTGCCGCTGCCCAGCTGGTAGATGTCCTCGTAAAGATAAAGGCTGACATCACCGCCGTCCAAGAAAGGCGATGGACGGGACAAGGACAGAAACGATTAGGTCCTTGTGACATTTACTACAGTGGCCATATAAAGGAGCGCAAGTTTGGTGTTGGATTTGCGGTGGGAGAGAGACTCCGTCGCCGAGTACTATCATTCACTCCGGAGAATGAACGTCTAGCCACAATCCGCGTCAAAGCGAGGTTCTGCAACATATCGCTGATTTGCGCCCACGCCCCGACGGAAGAGAAGGACGATGTGACCAAAGATGCCTTTTATGAGTGCTTGGAGGGCACTTATGAGAGATGTCCCCGCCACGATGTCAAAATCGTGCTTGGCGACTTCAACGCCAGGGTGGCACTACGGTCGGTAAATTTAGCCTCCACGAGGAAACATCCCCAAATGGGTTGAGGCTGATCGACTTCGCCGGGGCCCGAAATATGGTTATCTGTAGTACTAGATTCCAGCATAAGATACATCAAGCTACCTGGCTGTCTCCGGATCGAAAAACCACCAACCAGATCGATCATGTTGTGATAGACGGAAGACACGTCTCCAGTGTTTTAGATGTGCGTGCGCTCCGAGGTCCTAACATCGACTCGGACCACTATATTGTTGCAGCCAAAATTCGCACTCGCCTCTGTGCAGCAAAAAACGCACGCCAACAAACACAAGGATGGTTCGACGTCGAGAAGCTGCAATCACAACAGACAGCCGAACGATTTTCTACTCGGCTTGCACTCCTGCTCTCTGAGAGCACTCGTCAACAACTCGGTATAAGGGAACTGTGGGACGGCATTTCAAACTCCTTACGTACAGCCGCAACCGAAACCATTGGTTTTCGGTAAGTGCAAAAGAACAGCTGGTACGACGAGGAGTGCCGCGTCGCAGCGGAGAGAAAACAGGCTGCCTACCTCGCAACGTTACGTACGACCACAACACGTGCGGGATGGGATAGATACCGAGAGTGGAAGAGGGAAGCGAGACGCATTTGTAGACAAAAAAAAAAAAAGAGGTCGACAGGGGTAATGCTCGAAAATTTTACGAAAAGATGCGGCGGCTTACAGAAGGTTTCAAGACCGGAGCATACTCTTGTAGATTCCCCCAAGGTGAACTAGCCACCGATTCCTAGAGCATACTTAAACTATGGTGGGAACACTTCTCCAACCTACTGACAACAAAGCCGCAAGGGCCGATGGATTGCCGTTTGAGCTATTCCAACACGACGGCGAAGAGCTGATAAGGTGCATGCATCAGCTTCTTTGCAAAATATGGTCGGACGAAAGTATGCCCAACGATTGGAATTTAAGTGTGCTATGCTCAATCCATAAAAACAGAGACCCCACAATCTGCGCCAACTACCGTGGGATTAGCCACCTCAACATCGCATATAAGGTTCTGTCGAGCGTATTGTGTGAAAGATTAAAGTCCACCGTCAACAAACTGATTGGACCTTATCAGTGTGGCTTTAGACCTTGTAAATCAACAACCGACCAGATATTCACCATGCGCCAAATCTTGGAAAAGACCCGTGAAAGGAGAATCAACACACACCACCTCTTCGTCGATTTCAAAGCTGCTTTCGACAGCACGAAAAGGAGCTGCCTCTAAGCCGCGATGTCTGAATTTGGTATCCCCGCAAAACTAATACGGCTGTGTAAACTGTCGTTGAGCAACACTCAAAGCTCCGTCAGGATCGGGAAGGCCCTCTCCGAGCCGTTCGATACCAAACGAGGTTTCAGACAAGGCGACTCCCTATCGTGCGACTTTTTCAATCTGCTGCTGGAGAAAATTATTCGAGCTGCATTTAAAGAAATGCCTACGGCCTTGCTGGTGGGGCTGTGAAGCACTCATTATTGTTTTGGTTTTATCTATTTATTTCGTGCATTATTTGTTTATGTTTATTATTAATAATTTGTGAGCCCTGATTTTTATTTGATTGTTTGTTTTTATTTTATTATTAAATGGTTACTGTTTGCGCAATTTGTATACACGAAGCGAATTAGAAAAAAAACCATTACGCCAAACTTAAATGCTGTTTAATAGGTATTTCCGGCTTCCAAGGATACAAATGAATAAAACAGCTGGATATGCTTGATTGACGATTCCATGATTAACTCCTATTCTTGTATGAGCTTTTCATATTGTTTCGCTTAGTTATGGCACTTTACGTGTTTTCGGGTAATGGCGATTTATGGGCGTGGCAGTGGTTTGATTACACCCATCTACGAACTCGATTTTTTTTGTACTAAAGAAAACACATACCAAGTTCTATCGAGATATCTAAATTTTTACTGAAGTTGCAGCTTGCACGGACGGACGGACAGACAGTCAATCGGATTTCAACTTCTTTAATAATCCTGATCATTTATATATTGTAACGTGGCTTTTACCACCTTACAATATAATATATATATAATTTACGTCAACTTACCTCACTACGATATTTAATCCTGCTAGAGCCTTACATCATGTACCCGCACCATACGCACACGACTTACCTCACTACGATATTGAAAGCTGCTAAAGCTTTTCACCATACGTCCTAACGCACCATACGCATACTTACCTCGCTACGGTGACGAAAGCTGCGCTGTGCTGCTATATAAGCAAGCACTTCATATCGAGTGCGATCATTCCTTCCAGCACCCTGGCGAGGACGGTCGCCATCGACAGCATCAGGCAAGGGTAAGTTAGAAACACTAGAAGTAGGAAGTAGAAGTAGGCAGTATGGGGTAGAAAATCGCGCAGAAAAGGCATCATGCCAGTGCTCGCGATGACTGCCCTATACAGTAGAAAGGGGGAAGCGCAGGCCTCGCGCAGAAAAGGCATCACCGCCGGGTGATGCCAGTGCTCGCGATGGCCTTGCCAGGTGGTTTAGGGAATTCGCAGGCCTCGCGCAGAAAAGGCACCACCGCCAGGTGATGCCAGTGCTCGCAATGGCCCTGCCCGGTAGTTTAGGGAATTCGCAGGCCTTGCGCAGAAAAGGCATCACCGCCAGGTGATGCCAGTGCTCGCGACGGCCCTGCCCGGTAGTTGGGGAAATGCGCAGGCCTCGCGCAGAAAAGGCATCACCGCCGGGTGATGCCAGTGCTCACGATGGCCCTGCCCGGTAGTTTAGGGAATTCGCATGCCTTGCTCAGCAAAGGCATCACCGCTGGGTGATGCCAATACTCGCGATGGCACTGCCGTAGCCGCGTCGAGAACACGTGGCGTCAGTACCGCTGCTTACGGCACCGTTATTAAAACTAACGCGACTATCAGGCGACAAGTAAGTAGAGTGCGGTAGGGGAGTTGTTAACGAGAGGCCAACGAAGAAAATATCAAATATCTCCTACACAGAGGATCCCGTTCGTTTTCATCACCGTGCCTGGCTCATCGATTCCGTTCGTATCATCATCGTGCCAGCTTCTATAAGCGTCAACGCCTGGCTCATTAATCCCGTTCGTTTTCATCACCGTGCCTGGCTCATCGATTCCGTTCGTATCATCATCGTGCCAGCTTCTACAAGCGTCAACGCCTGGCTCATTAATCCCGTTCGTTTTCATCACCGTGCCTGGCTCATTGATTCCGTTCGTATCATCATCGTGCCAGCTTCTACAAGCGTCAACGCCTGGCTCATTAATCCCGTTCGTTTTAATCACCGTGCCTGGCCAAACGATTCCGTTCGTTTCATCATCGTGCCAGCTTCTACAAGCGTCAACGCCTGGCTCATTAATCCCGTTCGTTTTCATCACCGTGCCTGGCTCATTAATCCCGTTCGTTTTCATCACCGTGCCTGGCCAAACGATTCCGTTCGTTTCATCATCGTGCCAGCTTCTACAAGCGTCAACGCCTGGCTCATTAATTCCGTTCGTTTTCATCACCGTACCTGGCTCATCGATCCCGTTCGTATCATCATCGTGCCAGCTTCTACAAGCGTCAACGCCTGGCTCATTAATCCCGTTCGTTTTCATCACCGTACCTGGCTCATCGATCCCGTTCGTATCATCATCGTGCCAGCTTCTACAAGCGTCAACGCCTGGCTCATTAATCCCGTTCGTTTTCATCACCGTGCCTGGCCAAACGATTCCGTTCGTTTCATCATCGTGCCAGCTTCTACAAGCGTCAACGCCTGGCTCATTAATTCCGTTCGTTTCATCAACGTGCCAGCTTCAACAAGCTTCAACGCCTGGCTCGCCAATCTCGTTCGTCTTCATCACCACGGTATACATCACGCTGGTCTGGCTGTCTACATAAGGGGTGGGGTGTGGATATAACTTTACGAGGATAAAACTCGTCTTCTTTGCTAAGGGTTTGTGGGTCCCAAGGCTGACCCTGGAGCGGCTGAGCGTACCTCAGCTATGGAAGAAACCCCATTACAATATACATAACCTTATATCTATTTTTTGCACCAGATTCTGAATTGCCCTATTAAGTCTCTAAGACATAGTGGTATAAGCGACACGACGTACATTCGTTGGTACTACAACTTTCCTGTTTCATGTTGATATATGCGGCTTTCGTAAATAATAGAATAAAATATCGGAAAATTAAATGGAATACAGAGCACGTAGGGGCGGCACTCTTACCTACCTCCCTATAAAAAGGTTCTAAAAGAATTCTACATGCATAATTCGATAATTTTTTGGTATCTTATTATCTTATATTGTTAATCATGGATTTATTTAGTTTCAATACTATTTTTTTTTTCTCCTAACTGTTAACATTAAAAATGAAGCTAGTTAACTTAAATGTGATATACTTATGTGATATAGAGGTTAGATTTAATATTCTGTATATTTCGGATCTAAATTTAGATAAAAGTCTAAGCAAACTTCATTCATATTCAGCGCTTTAAGAAAAATTTTCCATTTAATTTCATTAAAACATCGTTAACATAAATGCTTTAAATACAACCAGAAAGCCAAAAGGGATGAAAATCATTATATCTCTTATATTGGGGTAGGGAAAGATCTGCACTCATTGCATAAGAGCTAGGTATCACTTAAGTGTACTTGAGTATACTGACTGACGTATTGGCCATAAAATATGCTCAGCTAACGAAAACAATTTCAGTAAGTAGTACCCGTAAGCTAGGATAATCCATCAACCGATTTCACACATTCGCCATCAAACTATCTTATATCTAATATTTCACGTTCATATAAAAATAAATAAACGAAAGTTTGTAATTTATACATGTGGAAGGTATACCGTATTGACCCGATAATGAGGGGTAACTTTGACCCAATTTCATTCATTTTTGGCCTTACGAAATATTATTACTAAAAAAAGATGATATAACAATTTCATGTAAAAGCCTCAGAGATCGAGTGATATGTACAGTTTAACTAAACCCAACCGGAAGACATGTTACTAGTCATGTACGATCTGTGATGACATATTGACTGATATACTATTGTGATCAAATTGAAAGATGAATTTTGTTCATTTCATCACCTTCAAAGTAATCGCCTCCTGCTCCAACATACTTATGCCAACGAATTATACAGTCATCATAAAAAATCCTCCGTCGTGATGACCATCAAAGCCTTCTTCGATTCAGCTTTTATATCTTTAATGGAGTCAAAACGGTGTCCTCGGAGTGGTCATGTGAATTTGCTAAATAGCCAGAAGTTGTACGAAGGTAAATAAGGCGAATCCGGTGGTTGCGTTACAATATTAGTTGAAAATGTAGCGAAAATATTACGAATAACCCATGCAGTATGAGATGGTGCATTGTACTTCTTTGTTAAAAAAATTTAGACATATGTATGTAGTAAAAATCGAAGAATTCAGTTTTAAAGCCTCACTAAACGACTCGTATCTCAAATACTAATAAATATTTTGACATGAAATTTAGCACAGATGTCACTAACAGTACTACCAACTTACAAAAAAATTTACCGATTCGAAAAACACGCGAAGTATAAATTAAAATCCATTCTCGATTAAGAGTGGAATGTCTCTGATGCATTTAGTTATTGAATTCTCGAACTTTCAGTAGTTTTTAACAAAAACGTTGTATGTGGAGTGGATGTGAGAGACCCAATTTTGATAATGATCACGGCAAGCACAGGATTACCTGGAAAGTCCGGTGCTATAGTTGGGGATGTGCCGCTGCCAAACTGTTTGATGTACTCGTTAGAATAAAAGCTTACATCACGACGTTAGAGCTGCCGTCCAATAAGTGCGATGGACGGGACAAGGACTGAGCGGGAAGGTCTTTGTGACCTTAGTAAATGCCATATAACCATTTAATTCCAGGGTGAGAAAAAAAGGTATATTTGACTTAATGGTCAGTAAATTCAGCCTCCACGATGAAACATTCACAAATGATACTAGATTCCAGCATTAGAAAATTCATCACGCTACCTGTTCTCCAGATTGAAAGGCCTCGAACGAGATCGATCATGTAGTGATAGATGGAAGACATTGTTTTAGACGTACCCGCGGTCCAAACATCGACTCGGACCACTATTTTGTTGCACCTCAACAAACACAAAGAAGGTTTGACGTCAATCATAATAGACTGGCGAAAGATTTTTTACTCGACTTTCTCACCTGCCCTCTGAGAACACTCATAAGCAACTCGATATAAGAGAACTGTGGGACGACAATTCAAGCTCTTTCGTACAGCTGCAAACAGCTCCAAAAGGAAAAACAGAACAGCTGGTACGATGTGGAGTGTTGTGCCGCAGTGGAGAGAAAACAGACTGATTACCCTGCAACGTTACAATCGACCACAACACATGTCAGATGGTATGTATACAGGAAGCTGAAGATGGAAGCGAGATGCATTTACGGACAAAAAAACGCCGTCCGAGCAGCTTGACACACTGACCGACAGAAGAAAAGTTCGAAAATTCTACGACAGACCAACAGTGCATATAAGGTTCTTTCGAACATACTGTGTGAAAGATTAAAGCCCACCATTAGCAAACTGGTAGGACCTTATCAGTATGGCCTTATAGCAGAACCAGTGAAAAATGTAAAATCGTGGCCCGAGTCAGCTGGCACGACCTATCTTATGGATGCGCAATGTAACTGAACAGTGAAAAACGCTACTCCCTTCTCTCTTTGACGTGGGATGACGTGAGAATTCACATTTGGATTTTTGCCACAGAATCCAGACAGCTGATTGCTCTCTCACAACGCAGGGTTGCCAATATCCATATACTGCAGTAATTATCAACTTTTATAATTCAATCTGTTCAATATGTTTGAAATTTTCTTAAAATAACTCAAATTCAGAGTCGCATTATTTATATACATATATATAAACTGTTCTTAATAGTTTATTTTCAGTTTTAATATTTTATATTTTACAATATTGTAATTGAAAACATAGATGTGCTCAAAACTATATATGTGTATTAAGCAATGGCAACATTGTTCAAATGAAAACAAACAAAGACATTTTCACTGTGCACACATTTTGCCGATTAGGAAGGAAAAGGAAAGACGGCAGTAGCGTTTTTCACTGGTTCTGCTACTAGGCCGTGAAAAAGGGATCGACACATACCACCTCTTCGACGATTTCTGAGGTGCTTTCTAGCAGGAGCTGAATTAGTATCCCCGCAAGTGCAAATGACTTTGGTCCGCCCTCTAATATTTTTGGTGTAAATGTCTCATAAACAATTAAAGGTACAATAGCCAAAGTGGATCAGGATAAATCGTAACATTTGAAAAGGGATAAAATCGAATTATATTCCCGCCCTTTCCCCATGTAACGGTTTTATTCGAAACTACTAATTATGTTATAAATCATTAACTAAATTCTCAGAAATGATACTAAGTTATTCATTTGTAAAAATTTTCCTGAAGCAGTTCAATACTACCACTAAAAATGAGTTTACGCAGTTAAAATTCTCAACGCAATGTTTTCGGAAAAGTTCAGTCATAATTTATAACTGTATGAGACTATGTGAAACCCTTAGCATATTTACAAAATTGCTTTGAAAGAGTTTTCAAGTTCTCCAGAACAATGTCAAAAATGAATGAAATCAGCTTTTTAAATCCTCAATTTACTCATTCATAATGATATCCGAATTTCCATTTGACTTGAAACCTTATGTTAGTGCATTTAAGTGGATATGTTTTCTTAAAAGTTACGGTATTGTATTATATTAATGTTCGGCGCCTATTATACTTCTTCTTCTTTACTGGCGTAGGCACCGCTTACGCGATTATAGCCGAGTCAATAACAGCGCGCCACTCGTTTCTTCTCTTCGCTACGTGGCGCCAATTGGATATTCCAAGCGAAGCCAGGTCCTTCTCCACTTGGTCCTTCCAACGGAGTGGAGGTCTTCCTCTTCCTCTGCTTCCTGCGGCGGGTACTGCGTCGAATACTTTCAGAGCTGGAGTGTTTTCATCCATCCGGACAACATGACCTAGCCAGCGTAGCCGCTGTCTTTTAATTCGCTGAACTATGTCAATGTCGTCGTATATCTCGTACAGCTCATCGTTCCTTCGAATGGGATATTCGCCGTGGCCAACGCGCAGAGGACCATAAATCTTTCGCAGAACCTTTCTCTCGAAAACTCTTAAGTTCGACTCATCGGTTGTTGTCATCGTCCAGGCCTCTGCACCGTATAGCAAGACGGGAATTATGAGTGACTTATAGAGTTTGGTTTTTGTTCGTCGAGAGAGGACTTTACTTTTCAATTGCCTACTCAGTCCGAAGTAGCACCTGTTGGCAAGAGTAATCCTGCGTTGGATTTCCAGGCTGACATTGTTGGTGGTGTTTAAGCTGGTTCCAAGATAGACGAAATTATCTACAACTTCAAAGTTATGACTGTCAACAGTGACGTGGGAGCCAAGTCGCGAGTGCGACGACTGTTTGTTTGATGACAGGAGATATTTCGTCTTGCCCTCGTTCACTGCCAGACCCACTTGTGTTGCTTCCTTGTTAAGTCTGGAGAAATCAGAACTAACGGCGCGGGTGTTGAGGCCGATTATATCAATATCATCGGCATACGCTAGTAGCTGTACACTCTTATAAAAGATTGTACCTGCTCGATTCAGTTCTGCAGCTCGAATAATTTTCTCCAGAAGAAGATTGAAAAAGTCGCACGATAGGGAGTCGCCTTGTCTGAAACCTCGTTTGGTATCGAACGGCTCGGAGAGGTCCTTCCCGATCCTGACGGAGCTTTGAGTGTTGCTCAGCGTCAGTTTACACAGCCGTATTAGTTTTGCAGGGATACCAAATTCAGACATCGCGGCATAGAGGCACCTCCTTTTCGTGCTGTCGAAAGCAGCTTTGAAATCGACGAAGAGGTGGTGCGTGCCGATTCTCCTTTCACGGGTCTTTTCCAAGATTTGGCGCATCGTGAATATCTGGTCGGTTGTTGATTTGCCAGGTCTAAAGCCACACTGATAAGGTCCAATCAGTTTTTTGACGGTGGGCTTTAATATTTCATACAATACGCTCGACAGAACCTTATATGCGATGTTGAGGAGGCTAATCCCACGGTAGTTGGCGCAGATTGTGGGGTCTCCTTTTTTATGTATTGGGCATAGCACACTTAAATTCCAATCGTTGGGCATGCTTTCGTCCGACCATATTTTACAAAGAAGCTGATGCATGCTCCTTACCAGTTCTTCGCCGCCGTGTTTGAATAGCTCGGCCGGCAATCCGTCGGCCCCTGCCGCTTTGTTGTTCTTCAGGCGGGCAATAGCTATTCGAACCTCTTGTACGTTCACTGCCATTCAGCAAGCTCTTCGTACTCACGCATTTCGGCCTCTTTCTTTTTCTGTCTACAAATGCGTCTTGCTTCCCTCTTCAACTCTCGGTATCTATCCCATCCCGCACGTGTTGTGGTCGATCGTAACGTTGCGAGGTAGGCAGCCTGTTTTCTCTCCGCTGCGACACGGCACTCCTCATCGTACCAGCTGTTCTTTTGCACTTTCCGAAAACCGATGGTTTCGGTTGCAGCTGTACGTAAGGAGTTTGAGATGCCATCCCACAGTTCCCTTATACCGAGTTGTTGACGAGTGCTCTCAGAGAGCAGGAGTGCAAGCCGAGTAGAAAATCGTTCGGCTGTCTGTTGTGATTGCAGCTTCTCGACGTCGAACCTTCCTTGTGTTTGTTGGTGTGCGTTCTTTGCTGCACAGAGGCGGGTGCGAATTTTGGCTGCAACAATATAGTGGTCCGAGTCGATGTTAGGACCTCGGAGCGCACGCACATCTAAAACACTGGAGACGTGTCTTCCGTCTATCACAACATGATCGATCTGGTTGGTGGTTTTTCGGTCCGGAGACTGCCAGGTAGCTTGATGAATCTTCTTATGCTGGAATCTAGTACTACAGATAACCATATTTCGGGCCCCGGGGAAGTCGATCAGCCTCAACCCATTTGGGGATGTTTCCTCGTGGAGGCTGAATTTACCGACCGTAGTGCCACCCTGGCGTTAAAGTCGCCAAACACGATTTTGACATCGTGGCGGGGGCATCTCTCATAAGTGCGCTCCAAGCACTCATAAAAGGCATCTTTAGTCACATCGTCCTTCTCTTCCGTCGGTTCGTGGGCGCAAATCAGCGATATGTTGAAGAACCTCGCTTTGATGCGAATTGTGGCTAGACGTTCATTCATAGGAGTGAATGATAGTACTCGGCGACGGAGTCTCTCTCCCACCACGAATCCAACACCAAACTTGCGCTCCTTTATATGGTCACTGTAGTAAATGCCACAAGGGCCTACTTGTCTCTGTCCTCGTCCCGTCCATCGCATTTCTTGGACGGCAGTAATGTCAGCCTTTATCTTTACGAGGACATCTACCAGCTGGGCAGCGGCACCTTCCCAATTAAGGGACCGGACATTCCAGGTGCATGCCCTCAAATCATAGTCCTTATTTCGTTTGCCATGGTCGTCATCAAAAGGGGGGGCTCTCATCCGAGGCTGTTTATTCTTTTTCATTGGGGGTGTTTTTTTACGTGGCGGGTCCCAAACCCAGCGCACAACCCTATGCAGGGGTGTTTCGCCTTCTCACTTTAGCTCGCCTTCAAACGGATGTTCTTAGGCTACCCAGAGGATACTTGGTCAAAGACCGGAAGTCATGAGCTGCTTGAGTCATATGTAAAAGAATCGTTTCTGGCCACTCCCAAGTGAATGGCGATCAGAGAACTTTCCTCACTTGCGTGAACTTCTACACATGACTCCATCCTCCGAACTTCTATACTTGACTCCATCCTCCTAATATACAGTGGGCGTCAAAAGTATACGTACGACCCATATTTTTGATGTATTGCTGAATGTAAAAATAGTATGGAAAAAGTAATGATGCAGTTTTGTTTTAATGACATTTTTTTAGGAAATTATAAAACAAAAAGTGTACTCCAATACAAACATAACAAACTGTTCACAAAAAACTAAAAAAAACCATTGACAAAAGTCTACGTACGACTAGCATTTTAATAAAAAAACATTTCAATAAGGCACTGATTCTTAAAATATAGTATTTTGTTGGCCCACCATGGGCATCTATAACTGCTTGTAAGCGTCTAGGCATTGAAGAAACTAAATTTTCAATCTCAACGGGTGTTATATGTTGCCGTTCTTCCTGTAGTTTCTCTCTTAGTGTTTGCGCACTGGTAATGACATGTTTTCTCACCTTACGTTCCAAAATCTCCCAAACATGCTCAATAATATTTAAATCTGGGCTTTGTGGTGGTGTATTTAATTGACGTGGGGCATAGTAAAGCAGCCATTCCTTTACAATGTGGGCCGTGTGCTTCGGATCGTTATCCTGCTGGAAGAGCCAGCACCTACCAAGGTTTAGTTTATCCACGGATGCTCTTAAATTTTGTTCTAATATATTCTTATATTGAAAACGATCCATGTTCCCCTCCACAAATACTAAGTTTCCTACTCCAGATGCAGCCACAGCGCCCCAAACCATGACATTTCCACCGCCATGCTTGACAGTAGGGATGAGGTGTTTGGGCTGCATTGCTGTATTGGCTCTTCTCCAAACTTTGGCTCTTCCATCACTTCCAAAAATGTTATACTTGGATTCGTCTGTAAATAAAACTTGTTTCCAGAAATCAAGATCTTTATCTTTATACTTGTTGGCGAATTCCAAACGAAGCTTTCGGTTCTTTTCACTGATAAGGGGTTTTCTGCGTGGAGTTCTGGTGTGCAATCCATTGTCATTTAAAGCCCTTTGAACTGTTCTGGAATGTACAATTTTATCCGATCGTATTGTTAATTCCGTGGCTAACTTAGTGGCATGAATTTGTGGATTCTTATCAACTTCTTTTAAAATAAAAGAGATATTTCTCCCACTAAGCTTTTTCGGTCGACCGGTTCGTGGTTTATTTTCAACACTTTTATTTTTTATAAAGTTTTCATATATGTATAGTTTGAACAGTTGATTTAGGTAAATTAAGCAGTTTTGATATTTCACCAAGTGATTTATTCTCTTTTTTGTATTTTACCACTAGGTTTCGCACATCTGTTGAAATTTCTTTCCGAGGACCCATTGTGACGACTATACGTTGTGTACACTATACGCGATTATATCGAAATGTGCTTAACATGAAGCTTATTGTAAAGCATAAACACAAAATAAAAGTAAACGGTACTTTCCCGTTACTTTCTAGTTTGCAACATGAACATAAAGTATATAATACATGCCGTACGTAGACTTTTGTCAATGATTTTTTTTTAGTTTTTTGTGAAAAGTTTGTTATGTTTGTATTGGAGTACACTTTTTGTTTTATAATTTCCTAATAAAAATGTCATTAAAACAAAACTGCATCATTACTTTTTCCATACTCTTTTTATATTCAGCAATACATCAAAAATATGGGTCGTACGTAGACTTTTGTCGCCCACTGTATATGAAATTGGTATTGATCTAAACTACGTCTCCCTAATATAGTAAATTTTGATCCTTTGGTTTATGGGTTGAATACTAATGAAATATAATAAAATAATACTTCGACTGAGTACACGTCACAAATATCTCATTTTGGGAAGATGATAATATAATTTTCGTTGACGCGATTAAAATATTTTAATAGAACCTGACCTTCAACTTTCATAAGATAAAAATTTCGATTCTAATTCATTCAGGATTTCTTCGAACAATGAAATTGAACCTTTTGGCTAAATTATTATACTCTTGCTACATGTTGATATAGAGTATTATTGTTTTATTCACCTAACGGTTTTTTCTATCAACCAAAGATAATCAAGTTAGAGTTAGCATTATGTCCACAAATAACCAGGACGATGAGACGAATTGAAATCCGAGTGTCTGTCTCTCTGTTCGTCCGTCCGTCCGTGCAATCGATAGCTCGAGTAAAATTAAGGTATCTTAATGAAACTTGTTACATGTGGATTAGGGTGTCCGTTATTTACCAAATTGATTATTTTTGACGAGACGCCCCCTAAACTTTTAGTTTTCCATCTAAAAAAAAAATAACAGACTATAAAAAGCCCTTAATTTTCATAATAAACCTTGCCCCAAACACGATACATTTCCCATTGAAATTGCATGGGATTTCGCCACCTTTTGCGAATATTTTTTTTCTCTGGAATTTTCTCGTTTGTAGGAATAAAAAAGTCATATTCTTATACAGAATTGAATGCTCTACAAAAAATGTCTGGACAATTTTTTGATATACTCACTCCTTTAAAAGTTATTCAAGGTTAAAGTTAACTTCCGGGTAATTTCTGGAATTTTCGAACTTTTACGGCAAATTGATTTTTTTTTTAATTCAGTAGTTTAATCTAAAAAATATAATTTTTATGATGTTATGGCGGAAAAACTGTGAAACGTGAAGAGTAATTAGTGACATGTCATGTTGTTTATTCTTATTATCATTTATAAGCTTGTATTCATTGGCCCGATCAATTAATTCTATTCTAATCTAGTAAATCTCTGTGCATTTAGTAAATCTTTTTTTGTGGAGTTCTGCCGTCACATCATAGAAATTATATTTTTTAGAATAGACAATTGAATTTTACAAAAACAAATTTCAGTTTGCCGTAATAGTTCGAAAATTCTAGAAATTACCCGGAAGCTAACTTTGGGAAATATATCGTGTTTGGGGCAAGGTTTATTATGAAAATTAAGGGCTTTTTATAGTCTGCTATTTTTTTTTTAGATGGAAAACTAAAAGTTTAGGGAGCGTCTCGTCAAAAATAATCAATTTGGTAAATAACGGACACCCTAATGTGAACACTGGCGAAAAGTGAGTCCGAATCGTAGGAGAGCGTTATCGGATCACTGTCACGCCCACCAAACGCGTTTAAACGAAAATTTAGAAAGTAACATAACGAAGAACTAAACTAAGATATAAAATACAGTATTTTTCACTTCAAATTAATTAAAATGCACTATACATTTTTCTATAAATTTTTAAATAAATCCACATTTTACACTTTTAGCAGGTTTTTTAATTAAAAAATCTTTATTTTAAAAATTACATTTTACACTCGTTTGTACTTCATTTGTTTACCAAAAATTACGATGAAATGGAGTGCTACCATGTGATGATAACGCAATTCGCTGAAATTGCTCTTTTTCGCAAAAATTCCTCTATCCACACATATGGATATTTTCTCTTTTAAATTTATTAAGATAATAAGTAATATTATATACATGTATTAGTAATATTATGGATGGAGTCATGTGTAGAAGTTCACGCAAGTGAAGAAAGTTCTCTGATCGCCATTCACTTGGGAGTGGCCAGAAACGATTCTTTTACATATGACTCAAGCAGCTCACGACTTCCGGTCTTTGACCAAGTATCCTCTGGGTAGCCTAAGAACATCCGTTTGAAGGGAGCTTAAGTGAGAAGGCGAAATATTCCCTACTTAGGGTTGTGCGCTGGGTTTGGGACCCGCCACGTAAAAAACACCCCCAGTGAATAGTTATAATCAGCCTCGGATGAGAGACCCCCCTTTTGATGACGACCATGGCAAACGAGTTAAGGACTATGATTTGAGGGCATGCACCTGGAATGTCCGGTCCCTTAATTGGGAAGGTGCCGCTGCCCAGCTGGTAGATGTCCTCGTAAAGATAAAGGCTGACATCACCGCCGTCCAAGAAATGCGATAGACGGGACAAGGACAGAAACGAGTAGGTCCTTGTGACATTTACTACAGTGGCCATATAAAGGAGCGCAAGTTTGGTGTTGGATTTGGTCGAGCTATTCAAACACGACGGCGAAGATCTGATAAGGTGCATGCATCAGCTTCTTTGCAAAATATGGTCGGACGAAAGTATGCCCAACGATTGGAATTTAAGTGTGCTATGCCCAATCCATAAAAAAGGGGACCACACAATCTGCGCCAACTACCGTGGGATTAGCCTCCTCAACATCGCATATAAGGTTCTGTCGAGCGTATTGTGTGAAAGATTAAGGCCCACCGTCAACAAACTGATTGGACCTTATCAGTGTGGCTTTAGACCTGGTAAATCAACAACCGACCAGATATTCACGATTCTCCAAATCTTGGAAAAGACCAGTGAAAGGAGAATCGACACACACCACCTCTTCGTCGATTTCAAAGCTGCTTTCGACAGCACGAAAACTCGAGAACTCAACAGAGAAGGTACCATCTTCTATAAGAGTGTACAACTGCTGGCGTATGCCGATGATATTGATATCATCGGCCTCAACACCCGCGCCGTTAGTTCTGCTTTCTCCAGACTGGACAAGGAAGCAAAAGAAATGGGTCTGGCAGTGAACGAGGGCAAGACGAAATATCTCCTGTCATCAAACAAACAGTCGTCGCACTCGCGACTTGGCACTCACGTCACTGTTGACAGTCATGACTTTGAAGTTGTAGATAATTTCGTCTATCTTGGAACCAGCGTCAACAACACCAACAATGTCAGCCTGGAAATAAAACGCAGGATAACTCTTGCCAACAGGTGCTACTTCGGACTAAGTAGGCAATTGAGAAGCAAAGTCCTCTCTCGACAAATAAAAACCAAACTCTATGGTCACTCCCGTCCTGCTATATGGTGCAGAGGCTTGGACGATGTCAATAACGGATGAGTCGACGTTGCGAGTTTTCGAGAGAAAGGTTCTGCGAAAGATTTATGGTCCTTTGCGCGTTGGCCACGGCGAATATCGCATTCGATGGAACGATGAGCTGTACGAGATATTCGACGACATTGACATAGTTCAGCGAATTAAAAGACAGCGGCTACGCTGGCTAGGTCATGTTGTCCGGATGGATGAAAACACTCCAACTCTGAAAGTATTTGAGGCAGTACCTGCTGCGAGAAGCAGAGGAAGAGGAAGACCTCCACTCCGTTGGAAGGACCAAGTGAAGAAGGACCTGGCCTCGCTTGGAATATCCAATTGGCGCCACGTAGCGATGAGAAGAAACGACTGGCGCGCTGTTGTTGACTCGGCTTTAATCGCGTAAGCGGTGTCTACGCCAGTAAAGAAGAAGAATTAGTAATATTATATAATAATATTACGTAATAAAGTGTAAAGTGTACAGTACAATACGAAAACTCAAATTTTAAAAGTAAAATATCCCCCTATTGTGGTTTTCAACCCGACTTAGTCGAATTGAAGTTAAGGCAATTCAACTTAAGATCAACCAAACTCTTTTTCGGTATTGCGAACTTCAACTAAGTTCAGTCGAAGTATGATTGGCGTTGCCAACCTAAGAAAGGGAAATTGGACAGATAGTGAAAAAGCTAAAATTTTTTAAACGACATATCTAAACAATTGAATTCAGTTGTCGCTCGCGAAAAAGTGAATAAACATTAAAATAACTAAAAAATGCATATAAGTTTTGATTTATATTACAATGACGAAAATATTGGGGGCAAAATTGATGTACTACGTATATGAAAAAGCCTTCGTAATCACTCAAATCTATTGAAGCTTCCAAATGCAAAGTAAGCCATAGTTTTTTCACAAATGAGTGGCTTTTTAATAATATTTTTTGCAGATTCATAAGTTATTTTCGATTAAATAAAGAAGCATTTTGTATTTTACTGATTGAGATGAAGGAACATTTCCACAAACGTGTGCGAGGAAAGGCCATACCTCCTATATTAAAATTATGCGTTTCCTTGCTGACGGTGGTTATCAAAAATGCAGTGGAAATGATTTTAACGTTGGGTTGGCACAACCTACGATATCTTTAGTAATTAAAGAGGTTCTAAATATAATTGAACAACGTATTTGTGCCCAGGGATTAAAATTCAAATGACTGAGGAGGAGCAAAACGTTTCGAAAGTTTCATTTTTTTCAAAAAGTACTTTCCCGGGAGTAGTTGGTTGCATCGACGGGACTCATGTTCGCATAATTTCACCAAGAAAAGAAGTGCAACATCTTTATCTTAAAAGAAAAGGCTACTACAGTTTAAACGTGATGATTGTATGTATAAAATCTGAATTATATTAGAAACAAAGTGGTATAATTTCTTAAAATTTTCAGTTTTGTGATTATAAAATGTCTGTTCGGTATATGGATGCTAGGCATGCAGGCGCAAATAATGACTACTTTGTTTTCAATGTTAGCGATTTGAAAGTGCATTTACAGAACAACATACAGAATAACCTTTGGATCTTGGGTAAGACTTTATCGTATTTATTGCTAAATAATTGGAGTAATGTTATTTCTTAGGTGACGCCGGCTTTCCTCTGCATAAATTTTTAATGACGCCTTATCGCTTGGCGGAAGCTTCTTCACCACAAGCACGCTACAGTACACTCAAAGGCCCGGAATATTGTGGAGCGGACAATTGGTGTACTCAAGAGTAGATTTCGATGTCTTTTATCTGTATGATTAACTCCACCAATTTTTCGAATTGCCTTTTGTTGTAACTTTATTTTTTCTAAAATTTATAAAATATATTAATTAAAATTAATTAAACATTAATGAAAATAGTTATTTTCCCCGTTCTCCATTTTTCTTTAAAATTTTTTTGTATTTCGCTGCACGAATGTTGAACTTTAACTGCTATTAAGCAGTCGAAGTTTTATATACTAGTCAACCCCACTTGTATAGGGTTGAAAACCGCAAAAAAGTTGAAGTTCGATCATACTTCAACGGCAATTTTTTTGACGGATTGAGTTGAAGTCGGCAATACCGAATTTTTAAACTTCGACTTGCAGTTGGGTTGAAAACCGCAATAGGGGCAATAATATATATATCGTCACCTAAAATACAAAACAATGTATCATCAAAACTAAATGGAAATCGTTGACAGAGGTGGACTTACACTAGGGGCAGTCGGGGCTAGTGCCCAGGGCGGAAAATTTTCTATGGCGGCAAATTTTGGAAAATAGAAAAAAAAAGAAATTATGCTAATTCCGATGTTAAGGAATGTACAGATTCGCATATCTACAATGAGCTAAAGGCTCTGCATATAATTTATACTATATACATACATATGCAAGTTATCACAGCTAGCATAGTTATCAAAATGTACAACAACAAACTTGTCGTACCTAGCAAAATATACTGATATTACTCAATTCAGCAATATTCTGTAAATATATCATTGCTCAATAAAGTTAATTTCCAAAAATTACAACAACAGCACATCTCGTCGGCGCTAAACCAGAACGGAAGCCATGCCGCCGCAATGTTAGCCGTTTCTCGACCAAACTGAGGTTTGCTGTTTCGCTATAATTATTGCTTACGTTATCATTATAGAGTATTTAGAAATAAGTACTAGTAAGTAAGAATTCGTACATATGTAAGTTTATAGTAAATAAGCAAATTTTGTATAAAAGAAATGTGTTTAATAAAGAAATTTGAGTTCAACTTCACCATTCAAAGCAGCGTGTTGTTAATCATCTGGTGGCAACCATTACATTTACATTTCTTCTGTATACATACATATGTATTTTATATCAAAGCACACAAGCATGTACGTAAAAATTGAACTATTTCATGATGAATTGCTTAAAACCTTTTGAAATATGTATGCAGTAAAGTCATGTTTATGTTGTTACCAAATATTTCATTAATGTAGTTTTGATAAGATATGCATATATTAGGTTGTCAAAAAAGTCTTGCGGTTATATTACATACATACATACATAAATATTTATTTGTAGACACTTAAAAGATTTGAAACATGTTAAAAGGCCAAGAGATTATGTAGCTACCCATGGGTGTAAACAAAATGAAAATTTGAATTTCTCGGAACGGAGACTGTTCATTTAATGGCAAAAACGGATTTAATGACTGGAAGCATGCAAGCGTTCGTGTTAGTGAGCATGAGAACTCCAAACATCATAAACAATGTATGTTAATCCATAAGCAAAGATCGGATACTAAGAATAGAATAGACCCTGACTTAGTCATTCAAACAGAGACAGAAATCTATCGGAGAAATGTTTTAAGAAGAGTAGTCGCTGCTACTAAAGCCTTAGCTTCTCGAGGACTTTCATTCCGATGAAGCGATGAAAAGTTTGGGTCATCAAATAATGGAAATTTTTTAATGCTGATTGAATTTCTTGCTTCTTTTTACCCATTCCTAGAAGAGCATATTCGAAAATTTGGCAATAAAGGATTTGGAGCTTTTATCAAAAAAAGTATCTTCTATCATAGTTCAAGAAGTCAAATTAGCGAAATATTATGCGATTATTGTAGACTCCACACCTGACATATCCCATGTCGACCAATTTTCGTTTGTTTTCAGATACGTGCAAAAAGATTGAACGCCTGTTGAACGTTTTCTGATGTTCATTGAAAATTCTGAACATAAAGCTAAAGATTTGCTAGTTGCTGTATTATCGATTCTCAAGTTTTTTGATCTTGATAACGCTAACAATGTACATATCAGGAATTTATTCAGGTTTACAGGCAAGAATTCATGAAATTAATGATCTTGCAGAACATGCTCCTTGTGTTGATAATTCTATAAATTTAGTTGGAGTTCACGCAGTAGAATGCGCGCCAGAAGCTGCCTCTTTCTTTAATACTGTACAAACTTTATATAACTTCTTTACCGCATAGACGCACCGCTGGGAAGTTTTACAATTTCATACTGGAAAAATAATTGCGTTACAATCTTTATCTGCAACCAGATGGTCAGCTCGTTATGAAGCAGTTCATGTACTTAATCAGCATTTCGACGAAATAATCGAGACTTTGATTATTATTGTGCAATTACAAGAAGAAGAAAATGCAATTACAAGACAAGAAACTAAAGGTCTACGAATTTAATTGGAGCGACTTGAAACAGCATTTATGCAGATACTTTGGTATTTTTTACTCTCACAATTCAATGCTGTTAGTCAAAGATTGTAGAAAGTTGATTATCGCGACGATTATCGTGGTTTGATCAAAGATGTTGCTGATACGAGAAAAAAATTCGAAATCTAGGAAAAAACTGCTTTAAATATTTCAGAGATAAAAGAATATAAAACGACAGTTTCTAGAAAAAGAAAGAGAAAATTACATGCTGATGAATCACGTGATGGAGATGTACAACTGTCAGGTCGAGACCACTTTAGAGTAACACTTTTAATATCATTCTTGACAATCTAGATTCTGAATTGCGAAAAAGATGTGTTACATATGAAAACATTCATGAAAAGTTTTCAGTTTTTATTGAATTTGGCAATTTGGATAATAGAGAGATTCGTAACCGAGCTAAACGTTTACAAAATGTTTATTCTTCAGATCTTAGATGGATGGAACAAAATTCACCTTCCGATATTCTGAAACTTTTGCGTGCAAACGATCTTTATACAGAGTTTCCGAACGTACAAATTGCATATCGAATATTTATTACTTTAGCTGTAACAAACTGTAGCGCAGAGTTTGAAGAGTTATAAACAACTTACGTTCTACAATGAGTGCAAATTGACTCAATAGCTTAGCTATTCTATGCATCAAATCAGATGTTCTTCCACATTTAGAAGAGGAAGATTTAATCGACCAATTTGAAATTCAAAAAGTCAGGCTTGTTTGCCTGTGAAAAAAATTATTGTAATACTATTATTAGTCAAGCTCAGTGAGAAATTTGTAGTCTTAAGAACAATAATCTATATTTTTTATATTATACTGAAGTATTTACTGAAGTACGTTAAATATTTTAATTTTTTAAAAACATAATATCAAATCTAAATAATTTTAAGTGAAATTTCAGTGACTGGGAGGCATTTTTTTCAGTGCCCAAGGGCGGCAAAAATTCAAATCCGGCCCTGATCGCTGACAGATATAATAACTAAAATTTATACATTGTATGACGAAAACTCAAATTTTGTTTCAATATGAGTGCATGATAACCAAAAAATATAACCACTTCATAATAAAAACTCAATATATTTTTTTTTTCACGCAGAAAACGAGTATTACGCGAAAGTACTTCAGTCGGTCAGGGTTATTTATTTTAGAGCGCGGCCGAAAGCCGCCAACGCAGAAGGAGAAGGATAGTATAAAATAGTAATGTGTACATATATAAAAATGTTATATGACATTCATATAAATATTAAAATATTATCACACGATTATACTTATGTGTATTTATATAATATAAATGACATATTATTCAGATATTCATATATGTTTGTATATGGAAAAGTGCTCACATATTCAATTTTAGCTGCAAATTTCTTTATAGTTTTTTTTATAGTTAATAAAGAAAAAAGAACCACTCAAAAGTACTAACAAACAAAACGCTGTTAAACGCTAAAAAATCCTTCACTTTTGGTTTGTAAAGTGTGGCAAAGCTGGTTTTCTTCGTAAATATAAACACTCTAAACTTTTCAGCCATAAATTTGATAAGTGATTTTTAAACTACTAAATTTAGTTGAAAAATTACAAAATAAATGTTAAGTGTGAGCTTATGTCAATGCTTAGAGTGTATATTTAAATATACTGAGTAAAAAACTAGAAAAATTTAGTGAAACACAAACCATGTGCTTTTAGTGCAAATTTTTGAACTTTTAAACGTGAATATTTTAAAAAATATTAGTTATTTTTAGATACATTATTTTTGGACATTCCTCCTCTAGAGTAGCTCCCCTATCCGCACATACCTCATTTATACGGAAATTCGGTTTTTTTTATCCCTCCGCCAAAGTAATCGGAATCAGGTCATCGCTATCTCAGAGATTTAATGTATATAAGTTTCATTAGTCTGCTCACTGTACCGTTCTTAGAACTATTCCACGCCAGCCAGTAGTGATGAGCGATTCTCTTTTGGTGCGACTGGGCTACCCGACACTTAGAGCGAACTGCTAAGTTTATTTGCATGCTAGTATGATGGTTTCAAATATTGCTTACAAAGAATAACCATTGATGTGGTGGATCAATTGTGTGTTTAGAAAACCCGCTTTTAATATTTTCAAAGCAAAACTAATGTCGGGAATTCCATAATCCATCAAAATGTTTTGAATACCCTCAATTAATATTTTCAAGGCCAAATTAGTGATAAAAAATTATTAGACATTACACTCAAAAGTTCAAACCGCCGTACATATACGATACCTGAAGAAATCTATTACTTTTCTGCTAATATTGCAGCACTATTACAAAATCACAGTTACACAAGTTTATTGTGATCTGCTATCGCAATTGAAAAAAAAATCACTGGTAGTGAAATATCACTTATCACCAGCCGGTAATACTATGTTGAGAACGAAAATTTAAAAGATTAGATTATATTTAAGCATTTCATAACCCAAAAGTGTTCTCACTGCCGTTAGAAAGATCAAAAAACAGCTGTTATTTTCGTTCATGAAGTCACATCGCTTAATATTTATCAAAAGAAAAGATTGTCATATAGTATTTTGAAATAAAAGCAGTCTTTTTTCAAATATTTTCCATATAACAGAAATAATGGATGCATATTTTCATTTGTTAAGTCGATTTTCAGGTGAAATTAGATTCATTGCTTTAAAAAAAATTCGTTTGTTCACATTTTTTTCCCTTTGTAGTGTCTAAATCAGCTGTGATAATGAAACAGATTTCCAGTGCTGACAAGTAGATTGCACAAAATCAGAGTCGCACAGAGAGATTTAGCGTGGATCAGTTTCAAATCATTTCAATGAAATTTCAATGTATGTATTGTATGGCGAAATCTTGACAAATTTTTAAGATTAGTGGGATAATCCATTCAACAGCCGAAATGGTGTGATTAAGTGTCGGTCTGAACATAGTATAAGCGTGGGAATAGTCCTCGTCAGCGTTTTTCTATCAACTTGCAAATTTTGCGCTACACCAACAGGTTCATATTTCAGGGCATTAACAGCGATTCACCTGTTGTCTAAACAACAACAACAACCGCCAAATTAGATAAGGTTACGATACAGCAGTAAAAAAAACAGGTGCAGTAGCAGCAGTAACGCCAAAATTGTGCCAAGAGTAGGGAAATCAAACAGAGCTTCTATTTTTAAGATTTAGTTGTAATTTGGAGCGCTCGCTCCACACATAGAGCTGAAAGGACAGGCTTTTTAAAGTGCTGAACTAATCACTGAAAACACAGTCTTTTTAAATAAACACATAGTGAGCTAATAGTTTATATCTCTAAAACAACTTAAGATAGAATATCCAATTCCACTCATCACTTTAGCACGCCAAATAAAACTGTAAAAATTAATTACTACTTTATAAGAGCCAGGATCAAAAGTGGACGATGGGCGTGTCACTCGCCCACATTTCAGCGAATATATCAAAAATTTGTTATTTAACGTTATCTTAATATCCCTAGTGCGAAAATGAGCGAAATTGGTCTGCAACCTCACCTACGAGTACTTCTCATGTAATAAAATTTTAAGTTCCATCTGATTCATTCATTTTCCTGTATTCAAAGCTAGCACCAATTAATATTGCTCGGTTTTGTTTTTTTCATCTGGCAACTTTCCGTGGAGTCATTCTCAATTTATTTTTGTGCTACATTTTTAAGTAATGCAATTGTTAGTGGTAATTTATATTGCTTACTTAAATTTCATTCTTGTTTTTATTCGTGTGTTAAAGTACATCTCAAAATGTTCGCTACTTAGGTAACCAATTATTTTTATTGCATTTATTTGTTATAATTAATTTTGTCATTGCTCTTTTTATGATTATTGCTTAAATTTTTAATAATTTTATATAATATTGTTTTTTACCATTATGGCTTGCAATTTTCCGAACTGCTCTGTGAAAGGCTGGCTTTGTGACGGGCTTGCTCATCTTAAATGTGCTGGACTGACAGGCAGGATGTTGGATTTTATTCTTGATAGTAAGGACTTGTGCTGGTCTTGCATAAAATGCAGAATGCAAGAATTATTTAAAATCTTTAGGCGGGCGTGCAATAAGTTCAAGGAGATTGACCGTGAGCTTGTAACCCTTACCGAAAAATTTAGGCATTATGAAACGTTGTTCAATCATTTAAATGCCTAAATGTTCATGAAGGGAATCCAAAACCTTCATTTAAACTTAAACGTCCACTCTTTTTTCTCCTTGTCCTCAAAGAAGGTTTCGTCTGCTCAGAACACAGAGAAAACTGTTACTGAACATGGTACGTGAAAAAGATCCGCCTCAAAATTTCTGAAAGTCAGGTAAAAAAAATTTTGTTGTGATACCACCTGTTTTTTCAGAACTTGTTGTGGATACCACAGTTGATAACATAAAGAGTCATATCTCGTCGAAATTAAAAACGGACGATACAGACATCCGTAAATGTAATTTCAAATACGACAAGATATTTCGTCTTTTAATATCGACATATCCGCTGACAAATTTCAATTGGTACTTGGCAACTCATTCTGGCCATCTGGGATCTTTGTGCGAAAATTCGAGCATAAGCGTGATAACCCCTTTGTAGTTGTCACTAAAATGCCAAGAAAATAAAAACTGATTAACAATAATTCGCTGAGTATTTATTATCAAAATGCTAGAGGTCTTAATACAAAACCTACTGATTTGTGTGTAAATAGCAATCATTGTAATTTTAAAATCATTGCTTTCACAGAAACTTGGCTAAAGCCTCACATTTTTGATAATGAAATATTCAACAGCGAATTCGAAGTCTTTAGATATGACTGGCTGAAAAGAAAATGAGGTGGTGTCTTGGTTGCTGTTCATTCTTCAATTCCATCTGAAGAAGTCGATGTTCCGCTTGCAGACTTCATAGAATTTAAGTGCATTTGTGTTTGCGCTAATAATGGCCATATCTACTTAACTTTATCTTATATACCGCCTCACTCGGACATATCTGTATATATGCAGCATGCTTCATTAATAAATAATGTTTTTCAATGGCTAATAATACTGATTCCATGATTGTTTTAGGAGATTTCAATTTACCGTGCGTACCATGGATGATTACACCATTCCTATTACTACTCGCTTATGTTTTAATGCATTCTTAAATGAAATGTCGGAGTTGGGTCTTAACCAAATTAATTTAATTTCAAACGAGTTTGGTAAGTTCTTAGATCTAGTTTATGTTGCTAACGCATCAATGTTCTCGGTTGTCCGATGTGATCCTTTGGTTCGGCCAGAGGACCCGAATCATCCTGCTTTGGAAATTAACATCGCTCATAATAATACGCTAGACCTTTATTCTCGGTTCAACTTTGAGAAAGCTAATTTTAATAGATTAATTACGGACTTTCTAAAGTAACTTTTCCTATACTGAATTAGTGCTTCCTTTTTTAATGAAACTATTTTAAATTTGTTTGACTGATTACTAAGCGTTCAAGGTGTACGGACGTGTTTTGTAATTCGCTCCGTGTATTCAAATTTTGCAAAAGTAAACAATTAAAAATAATAAGATAAAAACAAACAATCGAATAAAAATCAGTGCTCACAAATTATTACTTATAAACATAAACATAAATAAAAAAAAAAAAAAAAAAAAAAAAAAAACAATAATGAGTGCTTCGCAGCCTTGGCAACAACAAATGCGCTGACAGCAACCAGCAAGGTGAGAAAGTTACAAAAAAAAAAGGCCTATCTGTCAGGCATTGACCGCTACGTCAATATAAAAAGGAAATTATGTCCTTCAACGGCAGCGGTCAATCATAAAAAATTTCAAGGCGGCACACCAAACAAAAATAAAACGGAAGTTTTAAATGGCAACAGATTTGCCATACTAAGCAATAGTTCAGACAACGATGCGAAGGGTACCACCACAGTCGTTAATGCCAAACCACTTCCAATATATTTGCGCGAACGTAGCAGTAATACTCTTGTTGCGAAATTAAGTGAAATTGTTGGCACTAACAATTTTCATATAGTGCCTTTGAAATAAGGCAATATAGACGAAACAAAAATTCAGTCGTACACTGAAAAAAGTGTAATGGGAATAGTTAAATTTTTGTTAAATAAAAACAAAAATTATTATTCGTATCAACTGAAGAGCTCTAAGGGCCTAGTTGTTGTAATCAAGGGTATAGAGTCCGCCGTAGACGCTAATGAAGCATTGGAAGAATGCGGGTTTGGAATTAAAACAGTTGTAAATATATTTAAGAGAAACAAAGTACCTCAGCCAATTTTTAAAATTGAATTGCGCCCAAACTAATATCAACTTAAAAAAATGAAACACATCCAATACATAATTTGAAATAATTGCTGCATGGTAGAGTAACTGTGGAGGAACCACATAAAAGAAACGGTCCGGCACAATGTACTAACTGCCAAGAATATGGGCATACTAAATCACATTGCACTCTACGCAGTGTTTGTGTGGTATGTGGTGATTTACATCCCACTTCTAAATGCACCCTAAAGAAAGAAGAATTAAATAAAAAATGCAGCAATTGTGGAGGAAATCACACTGCTAACTACAGAGGTTGCCCTGTATATAAAGATTTGAAATCGAAGTTGTCACAGGGCATTCAAGCACGTCGTAACCAAATGCTACAAACACCCCGTAATGAAATTATAGCAATCTCAGAAAAAAGGTCTAATCATATTACTTCTCACAATAGTAATATGTAAGGAAGCTATGCAAATGTGTTGAAAGGCCACACTGTGCAAATGCAACTGCCGCAAAATCCTCCAAATGGAGGTATTGAAACTATGATTATAAACCTTATGCAGTGTATGACACAATTCATGTCGACCATGCAAAACATGATCCAAAATTTAATAAAATCGCAAAATCAAATGTTGCAAAATTTATTAAGTAAAAAATGAACTTACTAAATATCTGTATATGGAATGCTAACGGTGTTTACCAACATAAATTAGAGATTATTAGATTTCTGTCTGAAAAGAATAAAGATATAATGCTTATTTCAGAGACTCATAGACTATATGTTACAAATCATCCGGATGGAAAAACGCATGGTGGCACGGCAGTGTTGATTAGAAATCGTTTAAGCCATTTTGCTCTGGAATCTCATGCTACACCACAGTTACAAGCTACAACAATATCACTAAAAAAGCGGGGTTGTGATTTAAACCTTACGGCTATATACTGTTCACCTCATTTTAAAATTACAGAAATCGAATTTTAAGACTTTTTTGGAACACTACTAGGTCACAGATTTTTAGCAGGTGGAGATTACAACGCAAAACATAGGTAGTGGGGCTCACGTCTTATTAATCCGAAAGGACGACAGCTGTATCAAACTGTTATAAATAGGCACAATAACCTTAAAATAATATCTCCTGGAAAGCCGACATCTTGGCCTAGTGATCGTAAGAATATACCAGACTTAATTGATTTTGCTTTAATCAAAAATATATGTAGATAAATCGCACATAACAGCTGATACATGTACTGATCTATCTTCTGATCACTCTCCTGTACTAATAAAGTTATGTCAACACCCCATATTCGTTAATCCAAAAGTAGGTCTTACCTCCTATAAAACGAATTGGCTAAAATATAAAAAATACATCAATAGCCACATTAATATTGAGTACAAAATAAATACAGGAAGAGATATTGACGAAAGCAAAAGAGAAGTCACTGATATAATAATCTGTTTGGTTACAGAAGAATTTCTAATAAAGAAGTAGAAATGCTTGTAAATGAAAAAAGGCGTGCAAGACGCGAATGGCAAATAAATTGCTCCCCTTCCACTCAGCTTCAATTGAAAGCTGATGTACGTAAATTAAAAAAAGCACTCAAACGTGAGGAGGAATTGAACAACGAAATGTATATAAAGAAAGAAGCTGTGTCCAAATTCAAACAAGCAAAATTCCCTTTGGAAAGCCCAAAAGTCCATGAAGCCACCAACTGACTCCAATATGCCAGTACGAGACTTGGGTGGAAATTGGGCTCGAATTTCCAAAGAACAAATCTGCGCTGTCACTCTTACCCAACACAGCTAAAGAGTCGCTCGAGTCTCTTAAGACTTCACCTCCTGAAATTATTGGTATCATCAAAGAACTTAATCCAAAAAAGGCGCCAGGACATGATAATATTTTCCCAAAAATGCTAATTGAGTTACCAATTATTGGTGTAAAGGTACTCTCTTTGCTCGTAGTTCTTATTTTCGGATATTATCCAGTTTCATGGAAAAAGTCGCAGACTATCTTGAACCTTGGAAAGACTTAACACAGCCGTCTTCATACAGACCAATCAGTTTTCTACCCTGTCTTTCAAAAGTATTACTATCAAAGATGTCTCCTTTCCTCTGAGAAAATAATACAATACCAATGCATCAATTCGGTTTTCGTGCAAAACATGGCGCAATAGAGCAAGTAAATAGAATTACAAACGAAACAAGAAAAGCATTTGAGCACGGAGAGTAATGTTCAGCTATATTTCTTGACGTGGCTTAGGCGTTTGATAAGGTATGGCATGACGGCCTTTTATACAAGATTAAAAAAAATCTACCTTTAGAATTGTATAAAACATCGGAGGCTTATTTAAAAAATAGAAAATTTATGGTAAAAGTAGGAGATTTCATATCTGATGAACGACAGATAATGGCTGGTGTACCCCAGGGCAGTGTTTTAGGCCCAAATACATCATATATACAGCAGATCTTCCAACAGCTAATAATGTATTAACTTCAACTTTTGCGTGTGACACAGCTATAGTGAGCCGTAACAAATGCCAAATTTTGGCAAAACGAATATTATCGAAGCATTTAAGTTCTGTCGAAGAGTGGCTAGCGAACTGGCGTATAAAAGTGAATGAACAGAAGTGTAAGCATATTACATTTTCTCTAAGACCAAAGATGTGTCCGGCAATAAAAATAAACAATATTTTAGTACCTCAAGCGAACGATGTAACATATCTTGGTATTCCCCTAGATAGAAGGCTCACGTGGAGAAAACACATCTCTCGTAAAATAGCATGTATGAAGATTAGAGCTCCAAATTTAAATTGGCTTTTAAATAAAAACTCCAAACTTAGCCTAGACAACACAGCGCTTTTATATAATGCGGTCATAAAGCCGATTTGGATGTATGGCATTCAACTGTGGGGTGCGACGAACTAATATTGATATATTACAAAAGTTTCAATGCTTAGAACAATCACGTGTTCACCATGATACATGCGTAAAGAAAATATCCATAAAGACCTTGGCACCCCTATGGTAAAGAAAGAAGTAGAAGATAGCAGAATTAAATATATATCTAAACTCCGAGATCATCCAAACCCTTTGGCTAATGCCTTGGTACATTCGTGCTATCAAACACAACTTAAACGAAGACATATGCCTGCGAACTAAAGAGCGACGTATCACCAAAACAGCTCAATCTCTTGCTTGAGCCTGCCTAGGTTTTAAATAGATTTAAGATTTTATAACTTATTGATAGGCTTTAAGAAAAAGCATATCCAATAAATAATATAAGTTTGAAAAAAAGGAGATATTTTGTCTTGCCCTCGTTAACGGCCAGATCCATTTGTTTTGCTTCCTTGGCCAGTCTGGAGAAAGCAGAACTAACGACGCGGATGTTGAGGACGATGATATCAATATCATCGACATACGCCAGCAGCTGTACACTCTTAAAAAGATTGTATCTGCTTGATTAAGTTCTTCAGCTCGAACTATTTTCTCCAGCAGCAGATTGAAGAAGTCGCACGATTGGGAGTCGCCTTGTCAGGAACCTCGTTTGGTATCGAACGGCTCGGAGAGGTCCTTCCCGATCCTGACGAAGCTTTTGGTGTTGCTCAACGTCAGTATACACAGCCGTATTAGTTTTGCGGGAATACCAAATTCATCCCGTCATAAAGGCAGCTCCTTTTCGTGCTGTCGAAAGCAGCTTTGAAATCGACGAAGAGGTGGTGTGTGTCGATTTTCCTTTCACGGGCCTTTTCCAATATTTGGCGCATGTTGAATATCTGGTCGGTTGTTGATTTGCCAGGTCTAAAGCCACACTGATAAGTACCAATCAGTTTATTGACGGTGGGTACACGATACGCTCAATAAAACCTTAGACGCGATGTTGAGGAGGCTTATCCCACGGTAGTTGGCACAGATTGTGGGGTCTCTTTTCTATGGATTAGGCATAGCACACTTAAATTCCAATCGTTGGGCATGCTTTCTTCCGACCATATTTTACAAAGAAGCTGATGCATGCTCCTTATCAGTTCTTCGCCGCCGAGTTTGAATACCTCGACTAGCAATCCATCGGTCCTCGCCGCTTTGTTGTTCTTCAGACGGGTTCATGCTATTCGAACTTCTCCATGGTCGGGTAATGGCACGTCTTCTCCATCGTCAGCGATTGGGGAATCGGGTTCGCCTTCTCCTGACGTTGTACGTTCACTACTATTCAGTAGGCTGGAGAAATGTTCCCCTCATAATTTAAGTATTCTCTGGGCATCGGTGACTAGATCACCTTTGGGGGTTCTACAAGAGTATGCTCTGGTCGCGAAACCTTCTGTAAGCCACCGTATTTTTTCGTAGAATTTTCGAGCATTACCCCTGTCGGCCAGCTTATCAATCAAGCTCTTCGTACTCACGCATTTCGGCCTCTTTCTTTTTCTGTCTACAAATACGTCTCTCTTGCCTCTTTAAGTCTCGGTATGTATCCCGTCCCTCACGTGTTGTGGTCGATCGTAACGTAGCGAGGTAGGCAGTCTATTTACTCTCCACTGCGACACGGTACACCTCGTCGTACCACTGTTCTTTTGCTGCACAGAGGCGGGTGCGAGTCTTGGCTGCAACAAGATAGTGGTCCCAGTCGATGTTGGGACCTCGAAGCGTACGCACGTCCAGAACCCCTTGAGACATCGTGGCGGGGGCAGCTCTCATAAGTGCGCTCCAAGCGCTCATAGAAGACATCTTTGGTCTCATCGTCCTTCTCTTCCGTCGGGGCGTGGGCGCAATTCAGCGATATGTTGAAGAACCTCGCTTTGATGCGGATTGTGGCTAGACGTTCATTTACCGAAATGTTTTTGTAATCACAATGGGGGTATTCAGACCGAACTTGTTAATTTGGTAGTTCGTTAGTAGATGCTTCGCTAAAACACTTGACTGTGAACATACATTTTGCTAGTAGTGGGTGTAAATTTTGTTTTAAAACATCTGATTCAATTGTATCAATTACTTACTTTTGAAAAATTTCTCAGAAACTAATTCTTAGGAGACAGCAAATGTATTTTTTGCAATGAATTCAGTTAACTGTTGAGGCAACAACGCAAACAAAACAGCTGAGTGATGTTACCAATTAACGAAAAAACTATCATGCTTGCCAGTCTGGTACTTCGTTACTCGGTTATCTGTTAATTTTAGATAAACAAAACCCACGTAAAAAACAATTGAGCAACGACTTACGAATTAATAAAGAGTGTCTGAATACCCCTAGTAATTTCCATAATAGAAACTGAAATCATATTGGCACCAATTCATTCAACAATTCTTTGTTTTTGTTGATAATATTGGTTTTATACACCAATAGTCGAAGAAGTCGACATGTCGAATACTTTTTTGGACCACTGTATTGAATGTTCTCCATACTTTTGTTGTCGAAATTTGTACGATCGTTCTGCAATTATCGCAACATGATTCATGATGGTGAATGAAAGTCCACTGATTTAGGACCTGGGATTAGGTTCACCAGCTGATATTCCTTTTCATATAGCATCCAAATTCCAAGGAAAGTACGTTTGACATAATTGTCGGTCCACAAATTCATAGTAAGTGACGCTCTGCTCGACACATAACTTCTTTCAACTCAGTTGCCTTTTTGTATTCAGTTTTGTTTTACACTTTTAAGCAATACTTGTGGGATCTGGGAGGAGGTCATCGATGCTCACAAGCCTCCATAGGTAGATCCAATTTTTATAAAAAAAAATTTATCATTGATTTAAAGCCGCTTATAGTCACAGCCGAAAACGAGCGGCAGTTCTCAACTTGGAATCTCCATTTAGTGCCTCTTGTTTGTACTTAGTAAACACAATTTTCAGTGCAATTGGTTGCTTATATGGTTGAAAGCATTTGTGCCTACTCAAATTGGAGGTTTGATTTACATATATATATTTATAAAATAGTAATATATATATTTATATTTTAATATTTTTCAGTATGGACGGCAGCACACTTCGTCTTTTATGATTGACCCGACTTCTTTAATAATCTCAGCCAATACATTCCAAACGAAATATTAGGTTGTCAAAAAAGTCTTGCGGTATTTTCGCTAGTTGGCGCTGGAAGCGCGTAGTTATAGTTTTATTCGTCGCATCGCGTCATGCTATACCTTTTTGGAAAGCTCATTTCACGCGGTAACACGTGTTTGATTGATTATCGTTTCTTTTAAGTCTTTCGTGAGTTATAGCGTCGCAAACATGGAGCAAAATAAAGATAAAATACGGCATAACTTACAGTACTACTACGATAAAGACAAAAATGCATCTCAAGCCGCCAATAAAATTTGTTCAGTTTATGGACCCGATACAGTTTCAATTTCCACCGCACAACGATGATTTCAACGTTTTCGTTCTGGTGTAGAGGTGGTCGAAGATGCGCCACGCTTCAGAAGGCCTGTCGTCGAAAATTGCGATAAAACCGCTGAATTGGTCGAAAGAGAACGGCATAGTAGCCATCAAACCGTTATAAACCATTTGAAGAAGCTTGGAGTCACCAAGAAGGGTGCCACACGAATTGATTCAATAAAAATACCGCAAGACATTTTTGACAACCCATTATTTCCTTACGCTCGGGCTCCACGGAGTAAACACCATTGGAAATTTGTTCGGTAAAAACGCGTGGTCCGGCATTTATAATTTTTTTGGGACTTACTTGACAGGAGTATTTTAAATAACAAAGCCAGTGAATAGGATACATACAAAGCAAGTGTCAAACAAATAAAAAAGCGAACAATAGGTAGGGGGTCCAAATATTCGGATCTAGAGGCCTGAACAGTTTTTGTTAGATGTGAAAAATTTTTGGTCATAAGGTGGCATACTGTAACGGTATTTTTCGTGCAAAGATTTATCCCGCTTTATTGATTTCTTCTTGATTAAAATACTTGAAAGTAAAAAAATCACCTCCGGAGTAAAATTTAATGTCTCTGACGTATTTGGTCATAGCTTTTAAAAGTTTTTAACAGTACCATTTTATGCGGAGTGAGCGGGGTTCCAACACTTTTCATTCAATTTCCCCGTCGGTAAAAGTTCCTATAATATTTTCAGTGACCGAATTTGGTTATTGCAACTTAATTCATTTAAGAGATTACATATCTCTTAAATAGGTTAGTAAGTTAACACAATATAAATTCATATAAATTCGTTGACAACAATGTCTGCACAATTAGGAGTCAACTTACAGTTGAGACTCCTATTGCAATCTTAGCTCAATGGAATGCGCTACACGCGCATCTATTCTCCCAATTGTTAGGTAGATGAGCGAAACACGCGCAAACCTAATTTTGATGAGAATTAAGTTTTCAGTTTAAAATAAAAGCTGAAAGTAAGCACATAGTGCTGCCAAGAAAAGCTCATCGTTTTATATTATGTGGCGCCCGAGCAGAGACCGCGAAAGTTAAAAATCGTTTATATTCGCGGCTTCTAAAAAAAAAAAAAAATTTCTGGTAGTTGGCCCCGTAGTAAGAGCACAACACATGTTCACGAAAAGGACGGTTCGTACGAACCCGCCAAACAGAAGATTAACATAATCAACAAGAATAGAAAAATAACTTTTTTTACATTTTTAAAGAAAGAATAAAATAAAATTTTTAAAAAAATTTTAAAGAATACTAAAATTAAACGTACGTAAAAGGCTAAAATCATCAAATAACGAAATCAACAAATAAAGCTAGGTGCAAAAGAGACAAAAAAAAAGTGCAACAACATTCATCAATGTCTGATTAACAATCTAACTACAAACAGTAAAATCATCAAATAATGAAATCAACAAATAAAGCTAAGTGCAAAAGAGACAAAAAAAAAGGTACAACAACAACATTCATCAACATAGGAAGAGAAAAAAGGGTGCAACAACATTCATCAACTTACTATTAACCAGCAATCAACCATCTAAGGACATAATGCAGTGGCTAGGATTAATGTAAGTTTGTCTAAATAAAATATTTGTTACCAAATAGATAATATAAGGAAAAAATTGTTAAAAATAAATTTTTTATTTACTAGAAATAATATTAATAAATTATAAAGGAAAGGTTTATATTTTTCATCTTTCAAACGTAAAAGAAAGGTAGTGAATCAAAATGAGTCAGGAAGAACAAATAGCATCGACATTGTCGAGATTAAATCTGCACTCATCCAGCACTAACGTTTCCCCTCCCAACATCCCTTCCACTTTCACTCCTAATCAAAAAAGAGAACTCGTTTCGTTAATATCGGAAACAGTTTCGACCATACTACACCCACAAGCCGAAGAAGAAGTTGAACATCCTGTAGATTTTAGTATTAACGTGGACGCATCCGAAAGAGTTCCGGATGTGGTAAAATGTTTAAGAGAATTTTCGGGTAAAAACGGAGAATTCAGTTCATGGCGGAAATCGGTAGATAGAATATTATTAATGTACGGACAGAATAAGAACACCCCAAAATATTTTGCTATCCAGCATACAATAAGACACAAGATAGTTGGCGAAGCTGACACGGACCTTGAGTCTTACCGCATCCCATTAAATTGGGGTAAGATAAAAAAAATGTCTGATGCTACATTACTCAGACAAGAGAGACGTTAGGTTAGCACGTTGGAATATCAAATGACAACACTTGCACAACGGGGTAGCACTGTTGAAGAATTTTATCAACAAGTTTATCAATATCTCTAACTTATCCTAGACAAAATCGATTGCCTGGAGTTAGGTGAAGAAGCTTTGTATGCCATGACAACGACATATAGAGACAAGGTATAGTGGTATCAATTGTGACAATTTCAATTTTTTAGACTAAACTCCTCATTGCCATACTATCGTTTCAAAATGAAAAATGGCAATGAACTAAAATTTTTATTAGATACCAGATCGAACAAAAATTGTATTAGTCCAACTCATATTAGGAACCCCATTCCGAACAAACCCTTCATTGCAAATTCTGTTGGTGGACCCGTCAAAATTATTCATCATGTTAATATCAGTGTTTTCGGTGATGAAATAGGTAATTTAAAATTTCAAATTTTGCCCAAGTTAAGAACCTTTGATGCCATAATAGGTAACGATACAATGAAAAGTTTAAACGCAGTAATTTTTACTAAGGAGAACTATTTTACATTACTCAATAAATACGAATACCGCATCCACCAGTTAGCAATTAACTCTATTGCACACACTACATTAAGGCTAAATCATTTGAGTCCCGAAGATAACGAAAGATTAAAACAACTCTTTAACTCTTGCCCAACATTATTTGCTGAACCAGATAAAAAATTAACATATGTCACGAACGTTAAAGCCGAAATTAGGACTAAAAGTGATAGGTCAATATATTCCAAAACTTACCCCTATCCAATGCCTTTAAAAAAGGAAATTGACAAACAAATTGAGGAATTACTTAAAGATGGCATTATTCGACCATCGAAATCTCCCTACAATTCTCCGGTATGGGTCGTACCGAAGAAAGAAGACGCCTCAGGATTAAAACAATTCCGTATGGTTATCGACTATCGTAAATTGAACGAGGATACCATTCAGATAAATATCCCATTCCAGATATTACCACTATTCAAACTAATCTAGGATCAAATAAGTATTTTTCTACAATTGACCTTAAGAGTGGATTCCATCAGATTGCTCTCAACGAAGCAGATATTGAGAAGACCGCCTTTTCGATTGCCAATGGGAAATTTGAATTTACTCGACTTCCATTCGGCTTAAGAAATGCGCCTACGATTTTCCAACGCACTTTGGATGATGTGCTACGAAAACACATCGGCGTTCGGTGCTACGTTTATGTTGACGACATAATTATCTTAAGCAAAAGTAAAGAAGATCATTTTAGAAATCTTGCAATTATATTTGACACTCTCGAAAAAGCGCATTTAAAGGTACAGCTCGATAAATGTGAATTTATCAAGAAGGAAATCGATTTCCTCGGTATAATAGTTGGCCAAAATGGAATTCTCACTACACAAAAAAAGATAGAAGCTATAATAAATTTTCCATGGCCCAAAACTGTCCATGATTTACACTCCTTTTTAGGAGTGACCGGACATTATCGCAGATTTGTAAAAGCGTACGCACAAATTGCAAATCCTCTAACTGAAATACTGAGAGGAGAGCTGGGAAGAGTTTCCACGAATCAGTCTAAAAGGACACTTTTAAATCAAACAGCACAACAAGTAGAAGCTTTTAAAGACCTGAAAAATTGCTTGACGTCAGACGATGTTATCTATCCAGATTTCGAAAAAGCTTTTGAGCTTACCAAGGATGCTTCAAATTACGGTCCAGGAGCCGTACTCTCCCAAGACGGTAGGCCAATATCCTTTCTGTCAAGAACCCTAAGCAGAGCAGAGGAAACTTTTGCCGCCAATGAAAAAGAAATGTTGGCAATAATTTGGGCTCTACAGTCCCTGAAATGCTTCCTATACGGATCAAAAAAGGTTAAGATTTACGCTGATCACCAACCATTGACCTTTGCTCTCAGCAACAAAAATACTAATGCAAAAATGAAAAGATGGAAGGCACAATTGGAAGAATATATCCACGAAATAATTTATAAACCAGGCAACACAAACATCGTCGCAGACCTACTTTCACGACCACCAATCGCTAACTTAAATTCAATGACTGTCCACAGTAGTGACAGCTCTTCCGAAAATTTAATTTCTTCAGTAGAAATACCCATTAACGTCTTCAAAAACCAAATTTTCATATCAGAAGATTCCAAAAATACATACAAATTCGAATTAGTTTTCCCTACGTACCATAGGCACTTAATAACTGAAACAACCTACAATGAAGAATCGCTAAAATCGTTTTTAAAGAAATATCTTAATCCATCGGTAATCAATGGTATAAAAACCACAGAGCCCATTGTGCTAAAAATTCAATCAATCTACCCTCTACATTTCGCAAATTACAAAATTCGTTTCACACAAATAGTAGTTGAAGATATTACTAAGACCGAGGCCCATGATAAAATAATAATCGAGGAACATAATCGTGCTCACAGAAACGAAAAGAAAATAAGCTACAGATTTTGGAAAGATATTATTTCCCCGCTATGTCGAAAAACAAAATCAAAAAAAAAATCACAAAATTATGCAAAGTTTGTAAAGATAATAAATATGATCGACACCCAAACAATGCAAAATTAGGAGCTACACCCTTACCAGAACATCCAGGTCATACTATTCACATATACATTTTCTCAACAGACAAACATAAAGTACTGACTTCTATTGACAAGTTTTCCAGATTAGCCATTATAAAGAAAATAGATAGGAAAAGTATAGACAGTATAAAAAAACCCTTAAGAGAAATAATATTTTATTTTCGAATTCCGAAGGCTACAGTTTTCGATAACGAAAATACATTTAATTCTCAACCAATAAAATTCATGTTACAAAACGAATTCAATATAAAAAAATTCACTGCACCACCCTATAAAAGCGAGGTGAATGGACAACAATATCAGAAATTATGAGATGCTTAAAACAGGAACACTGTGATAAAAATTTCGACGAATTAATGGAATGGTCTGTAAACGAATACAACCATTCTGTTTATTCATTACAGAAAAAAAAACCCGTTGACATATTCTTCGGTAGACTTACCTCAAATGCCACTAATAGAGAAGAAACTATGAAGAAGGTTATAGAAAAATTAAAAAAAAAAAAACCGAAAAAGGACCTGATATTGCATAACAAATATAGAAAGGAAACTATTGACTATAGAACAGGAGACAAAATTTTTGTTAAACAGAATAAAAGATTAGGAACAAAACTTTCAAAAAGGTACAAAGAGGAAAAAGGAAAAGGAAAAGGAAAACAGACATTCCACTGTAAGAACAGAATCAGACAAAATAGTCCACAAAGGTCATATAAGAAACTAATATAATCATATCTCCTTTTAGATCACTAATTTCCATAACCCTTCACATCCTTTGATATGCTTCAGTTGAAGTACTCGATTACTCTCGATCCGAAATTGTTACAATCGAAAATGGCATCGGGAAAGTGCAGTCTGGAACTTACAGGATCCTTCATTTCATCAACCTCACCGAATACTACATAATCCTACATGACATAAATACCAACTTAACAAAAAATATCCCACCTTCCCATCTCTTGCACCCATTCATTGCAGAAGAAATTAAAATAATTAATATTACTATCAACAATATAACACCAAAATATAAAGTAAAGAGATCATTAAATTTTATAGGATCAGCATGGAAATGGATTGCGGGAAATCCCGACCATGATGACCTTTTAGCGATCAATAGTAAATTTTAAGAAAGCATAGAAAACAATAATCAACAGTTAGTAATTAATAGAAACCTTTTTGATAGAATTAATAATATTACCGATGTAAGCAACAGCATATTAAAAACACTACAAAATAGCAATGTATTTCGAACCTCACTAATACTTCAGTATAAATTAAAAATTGATATAATAAAAGAAAAAATTGAAAACATTAACAGAGCAATACATCTTACCAAAGCAAACATAATAAACAGTTTCATAATATCGAATGAAGAGGCTCACAAGATAAATGACATATTTATTGAAGAAAACATTCCATTAGATTATTTAGAAGAATCATTAAACTTTGCAAATATTCAAATAGCTATGAAACAAAATTTACTAATTTATGTAATAAAAGTACCAAAAACAAGGAATGAAATTTGTAATTGCATTTTAATAAAACCAATGAAACAACTTTGAAATTAAAATTTGAAAACGTTTTGAAATGTAATGAAAATTACTATGGAATAGAAAATGATTGTAAACAAATAAATAATGTAAAAATATGCAAACAAGACCAAATTGAAGATTTAAAAAATGAAAATTGTATTGAAAATTTGATAGAAAACAAACCTTAGGATTGTATTATTACAAACACTGAACATGTAAGAAACATTGAAGAACTAAAAGCAGGATTAATTTTACTAAATAACTTTCAAGGAAATTTAACTATAAGTAATAATGTAACGAGACATTTAAATGGATCATTTGTTGTAAAATTTTTTAATGAAACAATAAAATATCTTGATAATGTAAACCATTAAATTCTTTTGAATTAACTTGTTCTTCTTGGTTTTCAACCAATATTTCTAAAATGGGTTGCTTCTTATCTTAGTAATAAAATTCAACAAGTCATATTTAAGGGGGTATTCGAGACTAGAAATTTAAAAAAATCGATTTTTATAATTTCAAAGTTTAACTATTTAAAAATATGTGTACAGGAGGATTTTTCAAAATTCAAACTATTTTCGGAGATATAGGCATTTTTCTGACCCGGCATCTAAACTGATTCGGCTGGAACGCGAAACTTTAAACGCGTTTTTCTCAAAACTGACTGTTTCGGAACGATGCCAACGATTTCTCAGGTTCTACTGGACCGATTTACTTCAAATTTTTATAGAGTCTTCTATGGTTGGAACTAGCCCCATCCCAGAATGTTAGTTTTTATAATTTTTAAAAAATTCGAAATAGTCAGAAAAAGTGATCAAAAAAAATTTTTTTTCACGCAGCCGCCATTTTGTGAAATTTGTGAAAAAAATGTTTCCCACTTTTCCGTAGTTTCGACCATTGCGACATTATTCTGGATTAATAATCTTTTTTTTTTGGTTTCAGATAACTAGGAGGGTTGAAATCATGGGCATGGTCACGTGGAAATTTTTAGAGACCACACACTTCGTCAGCTCATAATTTTTGAATTTTTTTACTTATTTAAATTTTTAATTTTTTTCTGTACTCTTCAAAAATTAATAAATAACTAATAAAAAATTGGATGGCAAAAATATTAAGTGCTTTTTTTATGACACTTTAAAAATTACCTGAAATTCATGCTTCAAGACTAGAATACCCCCTTAACAATACTATGTAAACTATGGTCTAAAGAATTTAAAGATCCGCTTACCACAAACATTCATTTTACATCTTTGAGGAGGCCTATATTAGAGAATGCTTCGGTGGTTTTGGAACCCTAGTTACCAAGTCAATTCGGAGAAGTTAAAGTCTGTTCAAAAACAATTTTTCTTTTAAATCATTTGCACAGGGATTCCAGTTTAAATCTCCCCCTTTACACTAACCGTTTTATCGTTATCGTTGGGTATTATTATTTTTATAAATCTTTGCGACAACCAAAAATGAACCAAAGCGGACAAAACCTATTGAAGTCAATTATTTATTTAGCCCATATATGTATACCCACTAGAAAGATTTTCAAACTTCCAGTTGACTTTATAGCGCATATATCGGCAAACATTTAAGTTATGAGCCAGAACTTATTTCAGTGGCTTTGATCCTGTTAAGTTGCAGGTATATAAAATTTTCTTTTACCGGAGAACTTAGCTCTTTTTTACTTATTTATTATAAAGTTTTGGCAACACCTGAATGTATTTCTCCCGCTTTGACCTTTGCAAGTTGCTAGAATATAAGATGTAAATTATGTATATATGTATGTATAAAAAAATTAGTTGCTGTTCGTTAGTCTCGCTAATACTCGAGAACGACTCAGCGATTTTATCTTATCATAGTCTTGAAATATTCGTGGAGGTCTAGGGAAGGTTTAAAAGGTGAATAATTGCCTATTGAAAACCCAGCCCTTTTCTATTTCCCATACAAAAGTGACGTGATGTCACATCGCATGACATGATATCACATCACATTGCATAAATACCCATCATATATGTACATCTACATATGTACTACTATATACGCATTTGAAAAGTAAAGTCCTCTCTCGACGAACAAAAGCCAAACTCTATAGGTCGCTCATAATTCCTGTCCTGCTATATGGAGCAGATGAGTCGACTTTGCGAGTTTTTGAGTGAAAAGTTCTGCGAAAGATTTATGGTCCTTTGCGCGTTGGCCATGGCGAATATCGCATTCGATAAAACAATGAGCTGTATGAGATATATGACGACTTTGTTTCTCATTTGCCTACTCAGTTCAAAGTAACACCCGTTGGCAAGAGTTATCCTGCGTTGGATTTCCAGGCTCACATTGTTGATGGTGTTTACGCTGGTTCCAAGATAGACGAAATTATCTGCAACTTCAAAGTTATGACTGTCAACAGTGACGTGAGTGCCAAGTCGCGAGTTGGACGACACCCGTCTGTTTGATGACAGGATGCAATAAAACAGATAATCCAACATGAAGGCACCATAACAATTGATGAAGTTATCAACTCCAATGAAGCAACTAAATTTACCAATATCCGGAAGTTTCATAAACTACTACTATTCGAGTATCAACTCCTGACAAAAACAAATGTAACGGCTATGATGAGTCATCGCAGCGATCAGCTGAAAGGGAAGCTAAGCAAGCGCAGTCAGCAAAAGCAGCAGAAACAAACATTCGGGCAACAACAACAAGCAAAAAAGGACCGTCTGTTCAGACAGGTGTTGATCGCTATATCAAGGTAAAAAGAAAATTACGTCCAGTTAAATCAACGGTCAATACCAAAAAATTTCAACCAGGTTCTCCAAATGGTAAAAATCCAGAAATCCTAAATGGTAACCGATTCGCCTTACTGAGCAAAAAGCCTAACGATGATGCAAAGGGTACTACCACAGTCATGAATGCCAAACCTCCTCCAATCTATTTACGCGAGCGTAACTCAAATGTCCTTGTCTCAAAACTATGCTATATAATAGACAAAAAGAATTTTCACATAGTGCCTTGAAAAAAAGTAACATAGATGAAACAAAAATTCAAACATGCACTGAAAAAAGTTTCATGGATGTTGTAAAGCACTCGCCAAACAATAATAAGTATTACTACTCTTACCAACTGAAGAGCTCAAAAGGCCAAGTTGTTGTCGTAAAAGGTATAGAAGCTTCGGTAGACTCTAACGATTTTTAAGAAGCACTGGAGTAAAGTGGTTTTAGTATTAAATCAGTAGAAAATATTTTTAAGAGGAACAAAGTCCCATAACCGATGGTCAAAATAGAATTGATGCCAAATTCTAGCCAACTTAAGAAAAACGAAACACATCCCATTTACCACCTAAAATATCTGCTCTATCGCAGAGTTACCTTTAAGGAACCATACAAACGAAATAGTATAGTATATAAAGACTTAAAAACTAAATTGTCTGTCGGAATTCAAGCATGTCGTAATCAAATGTTAAATATACTTCCCAGCGAAAATATTGAAATCTCTCTCCTCTACTTTCCAAAACGGGTTCTATTAAGAATAATGCTACACAAGAAAGCTATGCAAATCTGGGCAAAACTGCACAAATGCAATTTTTGGGGCACCTACCAAATGGAAGCAAACTTTCTAAGTAAAAAATTAGTGTATTGAACATTTGTATATGGAATTCTAACGGTGTTAACCAATATAAATTGGAACTTATAAGATTTTTTGATGTTATTATTTTGTCAGATTTGTCTATGTTACAAATCACCCACATGGAAAGGCACATGGTGGAACAGCAGTGTTGGTTAGGTTAACGATAAAATCGGCACTCATTAGAATCTCATGCTACAGCGCAGTTACAAGCTACAACAATATCTATTAAAAAATTGCTGCGGAGAGTTAAACTTGACGGTTATACACTACTCACCTCGGTTTAGGATTGCTGACAAACAATTTAAAGAGTTTTTTGGAACACAAGGTCATAGATTTCTAGCAGGTGGAGATTAAAATGTAAAACACATGTATTGGGACTAACGACTGATTAGTCCGAAAAGACGACAGCTGTATCAAATTATTATAAATAGGCACAATAACCTGGTAAACCGACATATTGGCCAATCGCACATAACAGCTGATACATGTACTGACCTACCTTCTGATCACTCTCCTGTACTAATGATATGTGAACAACCCATATTCATTGATCCAAAAGTGGATCTAACATCTTGTTTAAATGAGCTAAGCCTACACCCACTCTACCCGGGAAAAACTGGCGCACCCTAGCTAGACACAACACCAGTATGGTGGATTGGATTTCACCACAGCAGATGTCAACTATCAAAAGGATAGAATCATCGCTGCTTACTACACATTCGTTTGCACACAGCCCCGCCACGACAACTTTGGCCAGCACATACAATTCATCACAGATACTGCGCACATCACAGTATATACAGTAGAAACCCTTTTCGTGGTAGCTTTCCAGAGAGTGAATAGCGGCCATGTTGGATTTTCAGTGATAGTAACGCAGTGCTGTATAAATTGAGGCAGTAAATGCTTAGCAAATTTATTTTATTAAATAACAAAGACTATAAATATTGTTGCTTAATATAAAAGGAAATTATTTATTAATGATATATATTTACTAATAGGTAATTTAAATGGCATAGTGTGCAATATTTCGCCCAGTTATTCTTTTTGTAGTGAGTTCTTAATTTTCGGTAGTTTTCTTCTGAATGTATTTGTTTACATTTGACCGACAGAAAACATAAATGGTGCTGATTTCCTAAGCTCATCTTGTTCTTTATCTTAAAATTCGCTTATTTTTTTTAATTTAAGTATTTATAAAATTGTATTCATATACCTAAATGCGAATTCAATCTAATTTTCTTTTGTAACGGCTAATCAATTTGTATATGTCAAACGAATGTTTACCGCCCAGGACTGTAAGCAAAATATAAGAAATTCTTGAAGCATGTTTAACACTTGTTAAAAAAAATGAACTTACGTAGCAAGTAACATCTAAGTAAAATTTAAGAAACATGAAAAGTAATTCAAAATAATCACTTAAATAGCGCAAACACTTAAATTACATAATATGTATAAAAGGGCTGCTCATTAAACTTTAAAATTTACATGCAGTTTCAATGCTAACACAACACCCTAATTACCATGAAAGTAGCAAAAAAAAGTGTTACACAATACCCTATGATTTTCTAGAGTTTAGTATATGTATGTAAACAAAGCAAAGGCTTTTTACTGTATATACTGAGGCGCACATCAACTTTCGAATAGAAACGTTGCAACAACTCGGTTCCTGCGCGCTGACCTCTTTCTCCCAATATTTAATATTTTCGCAACAACTCGACTACGATCTGCATTAGCTTGAACGTCAGCGACGCCAAGTTGGAATTGGATTCTCGCCACCCTGCTTGTCGACATTTAATCATTTAAGGTAGTGGGCGGAGCTCTATACAAATTGTGTACTAATTAAATCATGGTCCTTCGAGCCTTACAGAAATGCACTATTGGGTTTTAAATAAAGTAAAGATCTCAAAAAGTGTGGTGATAAAAACAGTGTTAATAAAACAAAAAAAAAAAAAACGTACAAACTCACATACGTTTATATGACCAAGAGTGCGGTAATAAAAGTAAACAGTTTCTGACACACTAAATATATGTTAAAACATATACATATTTACATATAGGCGTAAACAAAATCAAAAAAGTGCTGAGAAAGAGAATGCATAAATACATAATACAATGACACACAAACCAAATCCATAAAAACGTAAATAACAAATTGATATTATGGTCAAATCCTAATTATACAAATAAAAGTCATCAACATTTAGTAAAAGTGAGTGTCAACCGATGGAGGATGGGGTCATGTGTAGAAGTTCACGCAAGTGAGGAAAGTTCTCTGATCGCCATTCACTTGGGAGTGGCCAGAAACGATTCTTTTACATATGACTCAAGCAGCTCACGACTTCCGGTCTTTGACCAAGTATCCTCTGGGTAGCCTAAGAACATCCGTTTGAAGGCGAGCTAACGTGAGAAGGCGAAACACCCCTGCATAGGGTTGTGCGCTGGGTTTGGGACCCGCCACGTAAAAAAAAACACCCCCAATGAAAGGAAAAAAACAGCCTCGGATGAGAGCCCCCCCCTTTTGATGACGACCATGGCAAACGAAATAAGGACTATGATTTGAGGGCATGCACCTGGAATGTCCGGTCCCTTAATTGGGAAGGTGCCGCTGCCCAGCTGGTAGATGTCCTCGTAAAGATAAAGGCTGACATCACCGCCGTCCAAGAAATGCGATGGACGGGACAAGGACAGAGACGAGTAGGTCCTTGTGACATTTACTACAGTGGCCATATAAAGGAGCGCAAGTTTGGTGTTGGATTCGTAGTGGGAGAGAGACTCCGTCGCCGAGTACTATCATTCACTCCGGAGAATGAACGTCTAGCCACAATCCGCATCAAAGCGAGGTTCTTCAACATATCGCTGATTTGCGCCCACGCCCCGACGGAAGAGAAGGACGATGTGACCAAAGATGCCTTTTATGAGTGCTTGGAGCGCACTTATGAGAGATGCCCCCGCCACGATGTCAAAATCGTGCTTGGCGACTTCAATGCCAGGGTGGGCAAAGAAGGTATCTTTGGCACTACGGTCGGTAAATTCAGCCTCCACGCGGAAACATCCCCAAATGGGCTGAGGCTGATCGACTTCGCCGGGGCCCGAAATATGGTTATCTGTAGCACTAGATTCCAGCATAAGAAAATACATCAAGCTACCTGGCTGTCTCCAGATCGAAAAACCACCAACCAGATCGATCATGTTGTGATAGACGGAAGACACGTCTCCAGTGTTTTAGATGTGCGTGCGCTCCGAGGTCCTAACATCGACTCGGACCACTATATTGTTGCAGCCAAAATACGCACCCGCCTCTGTGCAGCAAAAAACGCACGCCAACAAACACAAGGATGGTTCGACGTCGAGAAGCTGCAATCACAACAGACAGCCGAACGTTTTTCTACTCGGCTTGCACTCCTGCTCTCTGAGAGCACTCGTCAACAACTCGGTATAAGGGAACTGTGGGACGGCATTTCAAACTCCTTACGTACAGCTGCAACCGAAACCATTGGTTTTCGGAAAGTGCAGAAGAACAGCTGGTACGACGAGGAGTGCCGTGTCGCAGCGGAGAGAAAACAGGCGGCCTACCTCGCAACGTTACGATCGACCACAACACGTGCGGGATGGGATAGATACCGAGAGTTGAAGAGGGAAGCGAGACGCATTTGTAGACAGAAAAAGAAAGAGGCTGAAATGCGTGAGTACGAAGAGCTTGATAAGCTGGCCGACAGGGGTAATGCTCGAAAATTCTACGAAAAGATGCGGCGGCTTACAGAAGGTTTCAAGACCGGAGCATACTCTTGTAGAACCCCCAAAGGTGATCTAGTTACCGATGCCCAGAGCATACTTAAATTATGGAGGGAACACTTCTCCAGCCTGCTGAATGGCAGTGAACGCACAACACCAGGAGAAAGCGAACCCGATACCCCAATCGATGACGATGGAGCAGACGTTCCATTGCCCGACCATGAAGAAGTTCGAATAGCAATTGCCCGCCTGAAAAACAACAAAGCGGCAGGGGCCGATGGATTGCCGGCCGAGCTATTCAAACACGGCGGCGAAGAGCTGATAAGGTGCATGCATCAGCTTCTTTGCAAAATATGGTCGGACGAAAGTATGCCCAACGATTGGAATTTAAGTGTGCTATGCCCAATCCACAAAAAAGGAGACCCCACAATCTGCGCCAACTACCGTGGGATTAGCCTCCTCAATATCGCATATAAGGTTCTGTCGAGCGTATTGTGTGAAAGATTAAAGCCCACCGTCAACAAACTGATTGGACCTTATCAGTGTGGCTTTAGACCTGGTAAATCAACAACCGACCAGATATTCACGATGCGCCAAATCTTGGAAAAGACCCGTGAAAGGAGAATCGACACACACCACCTCTTCGTCGATTTCAAAGCTGCTTTCGACAGCACGAAAAGGAGCTGCCTTTATGCCGCGATGTCTGAATTTGGTATCCCCGCAAAACTAATACGGCTGTGTAAACTGACGTTGAGCAACACAAAAAGCTCCGTCAGAATCGGGAAGGACCTCTCCGAGCCGTTCGATACCAAACGAGGTTTCAGACAAGGCGATTCCCTATCGTGCGACTTTTTCAACCTGCTTCTGGAGAAAATAGTTCGAGCTGCAGAACTTAACAGAGAAGGTACCATCTTTTATAAGAGTGTACAACTGCTGGCGTATGCCGATGATATTGATATTATCGGCCTCAACACCCGCGCCGTTAGTTCTGCTTTCTCCAGACTGGACAAGGAAGCAAAAGAAATGGGTCTGGCAGTGAACGAGGGCAAGACGAAATATCTCCTGTCATCAAACAAACAGTCGTCGCACTCGCGACTTGGCACTCACGTCACTGTTGACAGTCATAACTTTGAAGTTGTAGATAATTTCGTCTATCTTGGAACCAGCGTAAACACCACCAACAATGTCAGCCTGGAAATCCAACGCAGGATAACTCTTGCCAACAGGTGCTACTTCGGACTAAGTAGGCAATTGAGAAGCAAAGTCCTCTCTCGACAAACAAAAACCAAACTCTATAAGTCTCTCATAATTCCCGTCCTCCTATATGGTGCAGAGGCTTGGACGATGACAACAACCGATGAGTTGACGTTGCGAGTTTTCGAGAGAAAGGTTCTGCGAAAGATTTATGGTCCTTTGCGCGTTGGCCACGGCGAATATCGCATTCGATGGAACGATGAGCTGTACGAGATATACGACGACATTGACATAGTTCAGCGAATTAAAAGACAGCGGCTACGCTGGCTAGGTCATGTTGTCCGGATGGATGAAAACACTCCAGCTCTGAAAGTATTCGACGCAGTACCCGCCGCGGGAAGCAGAGGAAGAGGAAGACCTCCACTCCGTTGGAAGGACCAAGTAGAGAAGGACCTGGCCTCGCTTGGAATATCCAATTGGCGCCACGTAGCGAAGAGAAGAAACGCCTGGCGCGCTGTTGTTGACTCGGCTATAATCGCGTAAGCGGTGTCTACGCCAGTAAAGAAGAAGAAGAAGAAGAAGAGTGTCAACCGAAACAAAAATTAAAACAGTGCAAACAAAGAAGACACAACATATAAACAAAGAGTACATTAATGCAACAAAACTTGATCGCGAAAACCTGAGGTGAAACAAATACGTATGTATATACCAAAGACATATGCAACCAACCGTGGGCAACTCCCTGTGGTCAACTGTGGCGTTTTCTTTATTACGTTTTCTTAAATACAATATCTTGCTTAAGCCTAGATACAAATATTAATCTTACATTCTAGGAAGTATATCTACATTCCACTTAAGATAGACCATTACAATCTATGAATTACATCTTTCTAAACTACATATCCAATCCATTTATGACGGACCATATAGGTCGTAAGTGTCATGTTACATATGAATGACAAATATAAGTTATGTTCATGTAATATGAACTGGTGGTACTAACTCCCCCACCTCTAAATTGAAGCGTCCCCATTCAAAGAGATATAGTACGTGAGGCTATAGACTAGTTTATCAATTTTAACAGTACCATTTTGAAATCTTAATTTACATTTACAATATATAAGATTGTTAAAAAAAGTCTTGCGGTATTTTCGTTAGTTGGCGCTGAAAGCGCGTAGTTCTAGTTTTATTCGTCGCATCGGGTCATGCTATACCTTTTTGGAAAGCTCATTTCACGCGCTAACACGTGTTTGATTGATAGTCGTTTCTTTTAAGTCGTTCGTGAGTTGTAGCGTCGCAAACATGGAGCAAAATATATAGAAAATATGGCATATTTTACAGTACTACTACGATAAAGACAAAAATGCATCTCAAGCCGCCAATAAAATTTGTGCAGTTTATGGACCCGATACAGTTTCCATTTCCACCGCACAACGATGGTATTAACGTTTTTGTTCTGGTGTAGAGGTGATCGAAGATGCGCCACGCTCCGGAAGGCCTGTCGTCGAAAATTGCGATATAATCAAGACTTTTTTGACAATCCAATATTTAAATTTGACTTTTAAAGATATATTCGATACATTTTATATTATCTTCGACTTCTAATTATTATTATTACTTATTTTGATGGAAGTCTTCTTATATGTGACACATTGTATTATTGCCTGAATACGTTTCAGCATTTTTTTTCTTTTACATTATTGAAATTATTTATTTTTAAAATCTTAGTACCTCCTTTTTTTGAGAGTTTTTTTTTATTTTATTGTGGGTATTAACTTCGACTGGCGTCTTAGGATTTTCTTGTCCAAGTAATATAAAATTTGTATTTTAATATTTTGATATGTATATAAATATATACATACATATTAACGTAGAGGTCAATGCCAGTTACTACAGACGGGTCGTTTTTATTGGTACACTCTCGCCTTGCGTTGTGATTTTCTTCGTTGCCAGCGCGCTTGCTGATACCTGCAGACTGGTTGTTGCCGGCGCATTTGTTGTTGGCCGATTGTTGTTTTCTGCTGCTTCTGCTGACTGCAGTATTTGCTTCGTTTCCTTTTCAGCTGATCGCCTGTTGTGATTATCCCTCGCAAAAAATCTTTTAATGACACGCCACTGGGATTATATTCACTGCGTATGTGTTCCATCTACCACCACAAATGGATTGTCCAGATCGTTTTAATTTGCTCTTCGGTGCTCATACCTGTGATTCGCCAAACAATCGTACGCCTTTCAGCAATCCGTGCTTATTGTTGTTCCTGGCGCAACATGCTTCTTAATCAGAGGTATGAGCACCTCCGCAGACCTAACATTCTCTGGGCATACCTCCAGGTCGTCGCTCCCTGCCTGAAATGAGAAAAACATATAAGTAATTATCTAATATTTTATATTTTTAATCTTACCTTTATTAAATTTCCTCTTACCGAATTTACTTTCATCAATTTGCACGTTTTTGCCAGGGCCACTAATTATACCTACCGCCTCCTGATGTTCCACTTGGTATAAAACTACCGCTTCGCGACAGTATGTATACCAGTCACATATGGTAGTGCTAGATCATATACATAGATTCCCTGACAATGCTGTGTTTCCTAACCTCCTCGTGCGACAAATGCGATCCGTAAAAAAACATTATATAGAAAATTTGGGGCAGAGGTATTTTCCAATCAAGTGCCCTTGGACGCGTTCGGCAAGATCACTTGCGGCACCTAAATATGCCGACGGTGCTTTTTCCCATTACTGCACCATTGGCAGTCTATGCACCCAGCAAATTTTTCTTCAAGAATGAGATCCTCCTCTTCGCAAAAAACTGTGTGGATTATTTTATCAATATTCCACATTCCCCTCACTTCCGACACGTAAATTGAAAGTAACTGAGTTCGTTCTACATATAATTGTAACGAAGTATTAAAAAAATAATTTAAATATTGTATTCAATATTTAGTTTAACATACCTGATGAATTAGAAGCCACTCTTTTTGAAACAATTGATTTAATTTTATTTAGCAACTCTCTTAAGTACACACAGCTTATTTGCTTTGCTTTAAAAGTAGCGGTACTTATATCCGTTGGAGCACATTGATTTTAGAGAGTTTGTTATACACTCTATGACATTGCTACTTTTTCGCGTATGACTCTTTTTTGCGTGGGCGATATTTGGCCGCGCTTGAAAAAAATAACCCTGGTCGTTCCAACACCACGGTGTAACAAATTTTTTTCGCATTGAGCTCCTTTTTGCGTAAGGGGTTTTCGGCCGCGCTTCAAAAAACATTCCCCTGGTTGATCCAACACCGGGTGTATTAACTTTTTTTTCCTCCCGTAGAACTCATTTTTTTTTTTTTTATATATTTTTATTGTTTATCAACGATTATGTTTCCTGTATTTACGGTAAAATATTTATTTCTATTTTTTTGTTAGTTTGTAACTCATTTGTTATCCTTAAATAATCTGAGTTCAACAATAAGTTAAGTGTATAATAAAAGCTATTTGTGCACTATCCCTTCTAATATTATAAATGCGAATGTAAGTGCGTTTGTTACGCTTTCACGCAAAAACTGCTTAACCGATCATCATGAAGCTTTGTGCATATGCTCTTGGAAGTGTTAGAAGTAACATAGAGTACTTTATATTAAAGTATATTTTTAAAAAAGATAAAAAATTTTTGGTAAAAAAATTGTCAAATTTAGCTACTTCAACGCCATCTAGCATTACAGCAATGAAGTTTCAACCCTGAATACTGTAATACCATCCCACTGTATTACCGGCGGTGACGGCAATATCTAATTCAATTAAATATAGTTTCAACTTTTCTAATTTTTCTATATTTATTGTTATTTTGTTCTGTCGTTGCATGGAGTATAAAACTATTCAAATTTTTTAGGTAATCCGTTATTTTTGTGGTTAGCTGTCACTTTATTATTTTAGATCTTACTCGCCGATTTTAATTCTTAATCACGTTTTCTTTGAAAATGCCTCGGAAGCGGAAGTCTGGTCTATCGGAAAATTCATAGCGGGCCCGTGCCGCAAACGTTGCACGAATCAAGAAACTTTGGCTCACGAAGAGCTGAGAAGACAACAACAACCAGAGCGACAAAGAGTTTTGAGAGTAGCTGAAACGCCTCTTCAGGCACGAGGTCATTTAGAAAGACAAACTGCACTGCAGACAACTAGAAGAGCGATACGCAGGCGAGAAGAATTCATAATGCAGACATGCAGAACGCGCCGAAGAAATTTCATGCGTAATGATTGGGCTGTGTTTAATGGTACTGAATTTCAATATGATCCTTCAATTGAATATCATAATCATCCATTGGTTGTTATTGGCTCAATGAAAAAAATGTCGGTACTGCGATGCTTTTAAATGGAAAGATGAAACTGCTGGAATGTACTGTTCCGGTAGTAAAGTTTCACTTCCATTACTTGGTGAACCAAAACAGCCTTTGAAAACTTTATTATTAAATGCTACAGATTAGTCAAATCAATTTCTAAGCAAAATAAGAAAGGATAACTCTTTCTTTTAAATGACATCCTTTGGAGTTGATTAAATGATAAGAATGCCCGAGTTTTCACCAACTTTTACTGTACAAGGACAGATATATTATTAAATTGGATCACTATTTCCTGAAGATGATGATCAGCATAAATTTCTGCAGGAATACTTTTTACTTTACTTTTTTGAACAAAATGAAGTAAATCATCGTTGCCAATATATTGAAGGAGTAGAAAGAGAAACGGTATTGAAAATTCAACGAATATTACACAGTCACAATGTCTTGGTAAAAATCTTTAAAATAGCCATAGACAACTGACCTTCAGACAACTACAAAGTTATCATTCATGCTGATCGAACTTTACGTGGCGAACGTGAAAGGCGTTATAATGCGCCGATGGTCAATGAAGTTACTGTTTTGGTTACTGGTGACCCGAGCTCTCCACGAAACATAGTACCACGGGCACATTACAATACGCTAAAGCTTGTGGTCGATACTCATAGATTCTATGATGCTTTGCAGTATCCATTAATTTTCAGTAAAGGAGAATCTGACTCCACTGCGAGCGAAGCCGCGGGCAAGAAGCTAGTATTATATAAAATAAATGTGCACAAACGAATTATTGAAATGCTAGTGGATATAAAAGTGCAAAATGATTGATCTGGAGAATCTCTTCTATCCGACCATACCCATTTTATTCCCGAAATCCTGGGACGGTATACTGAAGGCGACCCCCAACCCAAACCTTTAGGCTTTGTTTCGATTATTTAGTAGATGGTTCGAATGAAGTTTGCACAAAATCAGTCGAACGACACGAAGTGAAGCTGTTGATCCGGTTATTAATCTTGTGTGCTGCTTAACACGGTCAGATTGATTATAGTATATACTGATACATTGGAATGATGATCGTAATTTGTCCACATTGTAATCCGCTAACTTTCAAAGTGATAGCAAAGTGAGATTGCCAGCATTTAAAACTTTATCTGAACCTGTTGCTGTTGGAAGTGAAAAAGTTGTTGCCAAAGTTGATTGAAGCTACGACCTTACTTCTAAATCAAAAGGAGGAGTGTTTTGATACCGCGTAACCCTATGATTCCAACTAATATGTCATTTTATTCAAACGATTATAATTAAGTTTAAAAATAGCTAACAATTACAAAAATATTTTTTTATTTGAATAAATGAATTTGATGTTAAAATAAAATTATTTTACACTATAACTTAACTTTTTACTTAGCGTAGCACGTACCGGGACGCTAGTTGCATATAAATGCATACGTTTCTCATATAAATGTAAGCGTGTTCATTATGTGTGTTCTTAATTTAAAATCTATAACGTAAATATATTTTTATATTTAAGGGGGTATTCTAGTCTAGAAATTTGAAGAAATTGAAATTTTTTCATAATTCAATAGTTTTGATATTCAAAAATATCTCCCTAAAAGGATTTTTCAAAACTCAAATTATTTTCAAAGTTATAGCCATTTTAGTGACGTGGCAACTAGATCGGTTGAGCGAATATCGTATAAGGCAAAACTTTAACGCGTTTTTCTCAAAACTCTTTTTTTTTTTGATGCGGTAGCCACAATATCTCAAGTTCTAATCAGTTGATTTATTGATATTATTATTGAAATTTGGCATGAATATTTTTTAAATATATCTCTATCACTAGAAGCAACGAAAAACCAAAAATTTTAAATTTATAATAAAAAAAATAGACAAAATAGAAAAATTAGTGAAAAAATCGACCTTTGCTTTGAGTAGCCGCCATTTTATGAAATTTTTTTGTTTTAGTTTTGCTGCTTCATGACAAAGTGACATTCATACTCATTAAGAATCTGTCATTGTTTTATTTTTCAGATGACGACAAGGGTAGAAATCATGGCGATAAGGACAAGGCCTCTTTTTTTTTTGAAGTATATTTTATGTACTAGTTTAATAAACAAATGATAAAAAACGGAAAGAAAAAATATCTAGCGCTTCTTTTATATTAATTGTTGAAAAAGGCTCGAAATTCGAGCCTCTAAAATAGAATAACCCATACACGTACATACATATATAAATAAACATGTAGCAAGATCGCCGTACGTTGTCATCGTAGTAGCGCAGCGAGTTTCGGCGTTGTTCACTCGGTTAACATTGTTCACTTTGTACACTTTTTCACTGTTTAAATGAGTTAAGCATCCACCCCCTCTACCCGATAAAACTGGCGCATCCTAATAAAACTATTCAAATAATTCACCACAGGATGCTACTGCAACGCAAAACCAATAACTCACCACACCTATACCAACTCAACCAACAAAAGGGATGGACAACGGGGAAGCTGACACATTCGTTATCTACAATTCTTTCTTCGCAAGCCGCACATCCACAATCGCGTATTAAAATTCGCCACGAAGGTCTGCTGAGACACTGCGCCGCGTCGACACCCTTTCCACATTTACTTGGATCTACAAGATCGCCAGATCCCAATGTAATTCGATAGCTGATTCGGTTGTTAAACCGATTCGCACATATGTTTATTCGCATATACATTTTTATTAACTTATTATTGATTGTCAGCTTTATGATTAAAATAAACTAATCCACACAAAGAGAGTGTAAATGAACTATTCACATTTAAGCTGAAGCGTATGCATCCAACGAAGCTGGGCATCCAGCTATATAGTCACTGAGCTCTAAAACATCACTGAACTCGTCATTCCTTCTTCTTTCTGTGCTTACGACCGAACCACACTCGGCGACAGCGTCACCACGCTAGCGCCCCGCTAAAACGGTACTTCCCAAAGCGATAACATGAAGACAACCAATCGCAGCACAATCAACGGCTGACGCAATAATGAAGAACTTAGTATTCTAATGAAATTCCCTAAACTGTATACACATACACTCACACACGCATACCAATATCCACTCACTATTAGGGTGCGCCGACACGGCCATCCTGACCAATACACGACCTCGTGCAATTTTACCAAAGATGCTTTGTTACAAATTAACCAACTTATACCTCGTGCAATTTTACCAAAGATGCTTTGTTACCAAGTAACCAACTTATACAGTTTATTCAATTATAACTTCTAATTTTCCATCTAAACTTATAATTTCCATTTAAATTTCCCTTTTTTTAACTAATACAAATTGTTTTCTTTGACATAGTTCATTTTTACATTCTCATTAACCATTCATGTTTCACAATTGTTTTGCACTTGTGCTTACATTATAATTACAGATTTCATTATTATTACAAATTTCATTATTAGCCCTTAAGGAACCTGTACTGTCTCTTTCAACAGTTTCTTTTTACATGCTTTCAATACTGTCTCTTTCAACAGTGTCTTTTCAACTATTTCATTCATAAAATCCTTATCACAACTTTCAAACTCAACTGATATTTACCCATTTGGCATTTTTCTTATGTCATCATGAGCATATTTGTATTCTCCATTATTTGTCAAAGACCTGAGCATACACCTATTCCCCTCTAACAATTCGGTTATTTGAAACGGCCCTTTAAACTTTGGACATCGCATTGTTTGATGCCTCTCTTCATTTTTTAATAATACGAAATCTCCAACCCTGCATACTACAACTTTAGCCTTGTTTTTATTAAATTGCTCCTTGTTTTATGCTGCTGCAGCTGAAATATTTTGGCCTGCTCGTGCTCTCATCTCTGCCAAGTCGATCTCTTCTACCATATCGCAGGGTGGAAGCAACCTTAACGGGCGGGCAACTTTGCCGATAAACAATTCTAAGGGGCTTGTCTTTGCCACTCGACTATCCGTACAGTTCAAAGCTAATTGAACTTTTCCTAATGCATCTTGCCAAGATCGATTGCTAGTTTTAACGGTAGTTAGTAAGTTCTTTAAGGTTCTCATAAAGCGTTCAACTTGTCCGTTTGCTCCACTTGCACCTGTCGCAATCAAATGCAAATTAATTTTTTGTTGTGAACAAAACTCACTAGATCTAGTGCTGGCGAAACATCTGCCCTGATCCGCTATCATGCGATCCGGTACTCCAAACAGAGAAATAGCAGACGTGACAGCATTTATGCAATTTTCAGCATCAATTTTAAGCGTGTGGGTTAAATAAACAAATTTGGTAATGGCGTCCACCTGAACAATGTTATACCCCTTCTGATCAGACTTGCCACTCAGCTTTCCAGTTACGTCGATGTGAATGGTGTGCCAAGGTGTATTTACTTTTGGTATTGGAAGAAGGCTTACTTGAACTTTACCCGAAGACGACTTTGAAATTTTACACGTAATGCAGTTCTCAACAAATTTTCGAATATATGTACTTGGATGTTATCAAAGCAGTAATAGTCATAGGCCTTATCTGAGGTCTTCTCCCATCCCAAATGCATGATGGACGCATGGATCTGATTTATTACGGACCATCTAAATAGTCGAGGAACAATAGGTAAAGATCGAGTTCTACCATTTCGCTGAATTTTTCGATATAATATTCCTGCTCTCAACTCGTAAGTTTTAGCAATATCCTCAGCAAGAGAATTTTCTTTTATTTTATTTACAATATTAACTATTTCAGAATCTTGACAATGTTCGGCCAAAAGCCAATTGTCATATATTTCTGCCAAATTAACTCGTTTTTCTAAAATTTTGCAAGTCAACTCTGCTGAAGGCAGATTTCTTGAAAAGAAGTCAACATGACACATTCGTTTACCTTCTTTATATTGTATGTCAAATGTAAAATACTGTAAATACGCCCAACATCTCTGTACTCTGGGACATAGATCCTGTTTAGTTCTTGATGCTTTCAGTGAGTTACAATCAGTGAAGACAACAAAATTTCTAACGAATAAATAATTGCGAAAATGTTTTATAGACAAAACAACAGCAAGAGTTTTCAACTCATAAGAATGATACCGTGATTCAGCAGGAGAAGCAGCTTTACTAAAATATTCAATGACATGCGACTTGTTGTTGATTTTGTGTAACAAGATGGCACCGTATCCCCTGAACTTACATCGATGTACAACTCAATAGGGTGGTTCGGATCAAAAGTTACTAAGACTGGCTTTTGTGTAAGGATAGAAATAACTTTTTGTCTAATTTCTTTATGTTCCGATCTCCAAACAAAATCATTCTTCTCCGAAGTTAAAAGATATAACGGTTTCATAAAACATGAGAATCCTTTCATAAATTGCCTGAAACAAGACGCCAATCCAATAAATTGGCGTAAAGCAGAGACTGATGCAATAATAAAGAACTTAGTCTTCTAATGAAATTCCCTTGAATTCGAAGAAAAATAATTCGGTTACAAACGCGTCAATAATTGAGAATTGTGCAAAATTGTTTAAAGTAAATATTTAAATATTCTATTTGTGTTTGTTAAATTGGTGAAAATTTTTTGGAACATTTGGAGTCTACAATATTTGGAAAAAGGGTGAGTAGAGAAAATAATAATTCAATATGAACAAACATACATTTAGTGCATATATGAGCCGGGAAAAAAAGGCTTTTAATATAAGTGCATCTAAATTTGTGAAAAAGATGTAAATTTTGATTGTGATTCTGATGTGGAAGGATGCAGTTCACTAAGTTCCCATGATTTTTCTTCAAATTGCAGTGATAGCTATGTTAGTGATAGGAATAATAGTGATAGTGAAATTTTAAAAGTGATAGAAAATAATTCATTTAGTTTAGAATTAAAAGCTTGGGCTTTAAGAAATAGGGTATACCATAATACAGTAACCGATCTTCTGCAAAAAATAAGTTGCACAGATTTACCTCTGTTTAAATGAGTTAATCCTCCCCCACTCTACCTGGGAAAAACTGGCGCACCCTAAGGACGAACACATATCACCACACAACACCAAAACAACTCACCACACCTGTACCCCTACCCATTAAACAAAAAGGATGGACAACAGGATAGGAGACACATTTCGTTATCTATTTCGATCGATACAAGCCGCATATCATCGTTCGCACGTCAGTTCATTCTAAGGAAATTCGTCACAAATAATTCGAACATCGGCCTTCAAGTTTTTTCATTATACGCGGCTACGCACATCCCTCCTGCGATCCCTCATCGGTCCGGGGTGCTACTTCCCTCCACCCTGCTCCGTGCACCTACATATATACATTCGGCATCCACATATAATTTATAATTTTTTATGTAAATTTAATTATGCAAATTTAATTATATGATTGTGAACATCTTAAATTATATTAAATGAACGTAAATTTTAACCTGTGCATTTTTTTTATTAAATAATTGTTGAGGTGATTGGTGCTTGGGAGTGCAAGTTTGGGCAGCAAATTAAACATGGTCCTTCGAGCCATAGTGAGAGGCACTATGGATTATTGAAACAAAAAAATCAAGAAAAATTAATACAAGAAAAAAAAAAGGAATTGTGCGGTGAACAAAAACCAAAAAACAAAGCCGTGCAGTGACACACAAGAAATAGCCATATACACATGTACATATATTCACGAAGTGTTACAGGAATGGTGAAGTGACAAAAAACAAACAAAGTGCAGAAACGAACAAAAACAAAAAAGAAAACTAAAACCCAAATCAAAAGAGAGAGAAAATATAGATATACTCAAAAATGCAAACATATTTCCAAATGCTAAAATTTAAAACAAAAACTGAAAAACTGCAGTAGAAAAAATATAAGTTTTTTCACGTATACACAAAAAAAGACATAAAACAAAATATTGCAGTGGAACTAAGAAACAAAAAAAAAAAGCTGCGGTGACAAAGGCAGAAACTTACAAAACCAAAATATAAAAATTTACAAACACAAAAAACACAAAAACCAGGAGCGACCCCCGCCAAACAGAAAACAATAAAAACCACACACAGAGAATCGCGCGCGAAATGTAAAAGTTCCTAAATAATAAAACAACACACAAAACGGGCGCGAAACCCTGAAACAAAAAATAAATAAATGCAATAACAATACGGGCGCGAAATTAAAAAACAAAACCACAAGCAACAACATCCTTAAGGACTGAAGGAAGAGAGAATTGGCGAAAAAAGGGGCATGTATATACATACATATGTTATCCCCAAATCAAAGTGAGCGTATCAATTTCACTTTAAATTTAATATGTGCACATAAATATGTATGTATGTTTTAAGTTAGGGTTTTCCTATTTAAAACCTAATGGAAAATCAGTACCCAAACTGTAATAATTCAGGGCTGTAATTCAAATTGACGCATTATTAAAAACAGTTTAATCAAGTATAATATATATAAGCTTGATATTCCAGCAATACCCCTTTTGTTTAACAAGAACAATAAGCAAGCAACTCAAATGCGATAGAGAAAAACAAATAAAAATAATACAAACATATGTATGTGCATATTAAAATACCATATATTTCACTTACTTACCTAACAAGTGTAATGCAATATTTATATATTAAATTACATATATAAGAGGACAACGGATAGTACAACTTTTTTCTATTTCGTTTTCGCGCCCTCTCTCAATTACGAAAGAATGTACACATACGGCATATGCCTATGCTTAAACAAATGACGCGGGAAAGTTAACAATACAATAAATTGTTAAAACATATACATACATACATAATTTATTAAAATCCACCAAAAAAAAACCCATCTTAACATAAACAAATTATTGAACATGTACATATATACATACATATAGTTGTACATATAATTTGCCCGCAATTATACCCTTCACAGGGACTAAATACTGCATTATTAAAATTAAAAATTTTAATTAGTTTTCAAAAAAAAAGTAATTTTTAAATTTACTAATCACTAAAAGGTGATAAAGTAAATACAAATTCATTGAATTAAATTTATTAAACGGAAAAAATTGGTTAAACGCAATTAATTAAGTTGATGCGTATTTGATCATACACTTGCGTATTGTATATTCAAAGTCCACATTGGCAATCATACGGCAAAATCTGCCTGTGAAGCAAAACACGAAATCTCAAAAAAAAAAAAAAAACCAAAAGTTCACAGTCCACATTTGCAACTATCCAGCAATACCGCTTGTTCTTTGGCAAACAAAAACAAGCAGGATTGTGGACAAAAAGCAAATTGATCTCTTTAACGAGCGCTCAATCGCTTAAGAACAAAAACATAAGCATAAAATCATTAGCACAAACAATTCGTGCATACTTATGTACCAAGCATATTGATCTCTTCGACGAGCTCTCACTTGCACAAAAACAAGTACATACAAGCAAATTATTAAGGTGTGCCTACCCTGAATAAAAAATACTTAAAATTAATATTGCGGCTTGAAAACGAAGCATATAAAATAAAATTAAAATAAAAAAATAAAAATAAAGTTATTTAGCAAGTATATAAGTAACGTAATTAAAAAAAAGAAAATAATCCGTCTTTTACGAAAAAAAAAGTTTATATACATAAAAAGTATTCAGTTCACACTGAGAAACCTATATAATAATGAACAATAACCAAAATCAAAGTACACCTGGAGCTACACGCTCAAAACAGGTTGCTAGATTTATTTCAGAAAGTGACAGTTTAACAAGATACTGCACTAGATTTGCCTCCTCACCGATTCACGAAAATTCGGAATCGCTACTAGAAATCAAAAGTCAAAATCTTAAAAATTTTTGGACTCGCCTCCAAACGGCTCATGACGCCATCGTAGAATCTGACGATTCAGATCTACCACAAAATTTTAAATTATCTGCTTACGCCATATACGAAAACTGCTTGGACCAGTTCGAAGAAACAAAACGGCCGTGTACATAAACCATCCTCAATTATCACAAGCGCAAAAATTGTATCACCTCCGATACAAAACAACAGGTCAAGCAGGCGTAATAGTCAAACAGTTCGCTCTCAATGACGAAAATTTTAATTTTGCTTGGGAAGCTCTAAAAGTACGTTACGAAAACAAAAGAATATTGGTCGACAAGCAAGTAACGACACTATTAAACTTGCCTAAAATCAAGAAAAAAACAAGTGAAGAATTTGTAAGACTACAATCCACTGTTTCTAATTGTTTGTCGATTCTGTCGACACAAAATATTCCCACAGACAGCTGGGACCCAATTCTGGTAAACATTTGCACCGCCGCATTACCAGAAAAGTCGTTACTTCTATGGGAGCAATCGCTCTCATCACGAAAAAAGTGCCCAACGTGGCAACAAATGAAAGATTTTCTCACCACCCAATATGAAATTGCGGAAAGGTTAGAAGAAAATATAATAAAAAATAAGAACATTAAACACGACCTCAATGTAAGCTTCAATAGACCCCAAGCTAGAAGCAAAAACAAATCAAACATAATTTTTAACAAAACACAGTCGTTCACATCCGAACAAAGAAAACATGCGAACTATGTAAAAGAGGGCATAAACTTAAAACTTGCGAAAAGTTTAAAAAATTAAACATTAACGAAAGGAAGAACTTTGTCAGATCAAAAAGACTCTGTACAAACTGCTTGTCCCATACACATACTCATAAAAATTGCTAAAACTGGGAAAACTAAATTTAATTGCTTATATTGTCAGAAAAGACACAATTCAATGCTTCATTACAGCAGACATCCAATCTCACTCCAAAGAAGCGCTTTTACAAATAGAACCACGGGCATAGTTGCAAAAGCAAATTCCGAAGTCCACAATTTTTAAAATTGCCAAGAGACACCATGTTGCTCAAAGGCACAAAAGGTTCAAATGCTGCACAGCCAAACACAAAGTGGACTAGTTACTGAACTAGTTACTACCACACCAACTCAAGTTGAGAAAAAATCAAATCAATGCCTTAATTCACAATTAAGGAAATATCAAGAGATTGGGAAACTTCCCCGAATATTAAACAAAACTAAAGTAGATCAGTATTGTGAGGACCTCTCTAAAGCCACATTTACGCGATCAAATAATGGCCAGTACGTCCCACGACTACCTTTAGAGCCGCAATTGTGCAACATCCCACATATTGACAGAAAAAACAAACTCAGAATTCAATCTGACAATAATAAGCATTCAAATATTTGTCACTTTTCGACCCCCCAGGGTGGCCTTCGCCACTTATGATTACTGACGCAAGATTTATGGGACAAACAAATGCAACCGAACTAAAATTTCGCAGATATAAATACAGCGATGAGTAAACTATTCCCCACATACCAAGCTAATACGGTTTCTGAATATCCATATTGCGCAACATATATATGCGCATACAAAGCGATACCACGAACACAACCTAATTACTATTTCAATATGGCAAAATGTAAAGAATACGGCTTATAGCTTCAATTATACATCCTTGAAAGTCAAAAAATCGAGATATTTCGCTCAATATTGCTTCATAGCTAAATTTTTAAATTATGAGTAAAAACTCAAAAAAAAAGTTAAGGGATCACCATCTTCTCAATGCGATACAGTGACGCACCTAGACGTTCCAAAAGCAAAGGTAGCTCTTATCGCACCTATATAAGCGCTCCCCACAACGGTAGTTGGTGGGAATCTGTTGTATAACTTTACAATTCCACTTAAAAAAAAAAAATATATATATATATATATATATATATATATATATATAGAAGGAAATTACTATAATACAAGTCAAAATGAAGCCGTTCGCAATCAACGGCTACTCTTTCGCAAGATCCCTCTCATTTAAAAGCCCTAACTTCGGGGAAAGTTTTCAAAGGAGCACCCATTCTGGCCATACTTGAGCCAGGCGTGGAGTAGCTGTCCTTAATAAGCCGATCATAAAACAAAAAAAAAAAAAAAAAAAAACAAAAAAAAAATTGCAACAATTGCAAATAACACGGAAAAGGCAATAATAAATAATCGGCATAATAAACCGATAAGTCGTCTGCAAAATCAAATAAACACGCAAAATAAAGTTGCTTATCTCAAAGGTATATTAAAATTCATATCCAACGAAAGCCGTTTCACACAAGGTGAAAATATGGATCAATTAGGACTCCAACACCAAATATCCGACGGTCGCCATGCTACGTCACTCTCAGTACGTCGACATATGTACATACATGCAATCGCATGCATAATACTAGGCAAAATATTCGCCTAGGGGGCCCAGGATGTTTAAATGAGTTAATCCTCCCCCACTCTACCTGGGAAAAACTGGCGCACCCTAAGGACGAACACACATCACCACACAACACCAAAACAACTCACCACACCTGTACCCCTACCCATTAAACAAAAAGGATGGACAACAGGATAGGAGACACATTTCGTTATCTATTTCGATCGATACAAGCCGCATATCATCGTTCGCACGTCAGTTCATTCTAAGCAAATTCGTCACAAATAATTCGAACATCGGCCTTCAAGTTTTTTCATTATACGCGGCTACGTACATCCCTCCTGCGATCCCTCATCGGTCCGGGGTGCTACTTCCCTCCACCCTGCTCCGTGCACCTACATATATACATTCGGCATCCACATATAATTTATAATTTTTTATGTAAATTTAATTATGTAAATTTAATTATATGATTGTGAACATCTTAAATTATATTAAATGAACGTAAATTTTAACCTGTGCATTTTTTTTATTAAATAATTGTTGAGGTGATTGGTGCTTGGGAGTGCAAGTTTGGGCAGCAAATTAAACAACCTCTAACGGCTAAGTCTCCTAGGTACCAGCTGAAAAAAAGTAAATATTCAAACGATTCCAAGTGGATATTTTTTATATACAGGGATTCAAAATCATTTTGAGAAAAATTCATTTCCTCAACTTGAAAATGATATTGTGCTTGATGTGGGAATCTTCTTCTTCTTTACTGGCGTAGACACCGCTTACGCGATTATAGCCGAGTCAACAACAGCGCGCCAGTCGTTTCTTCTCTTCGCTACGTGGCGCCAATTGGATATTCCAAGCGAGGCCAGGTCCTTCTCTACTTGGTCCTTCCAACGGAGTGGAGGTCTTCCTCTTCCTCTGCTTCCCGCGGCGGGTACTGCGTCGAATACTTTCAGAGCTGGAGTGTTTTCATCCATCCGGACAACATGACCTAGCCAGCGTAGCCGCTGTCTTTTAATTCGCTGAACTATGTCAATGTCGTCGTATATCTCGTACAGCTCATCGTTCCATCGAATGCGATATTCGCCGTGGCCAACGCGCAAAGGACCATAAATCTTTCGCAGAACCTTTCTCTCGAAAACTCGCAACGTCAACTCATCGGTTGTTGTCATCGTCCAAGCCTCTGCACCATATAGGAGGACGGGAATTATGAGAGACTTATAGAGTTTGGTTTTTGTTTGTCGAGAGAGGACTTTGCTTCTCAATTGCCTACTTAGTCCGAAGTAGCACCTGTTGGCAAGAGTTATCCTGCGTTGGATTTCTAGGCTGACATTGTTGGTGGTGTTTACGCTGGTTCCAAGATAGACGAAATTATCTACAACTTCAAAGTTATGACTGTCAACAGTGACGTGAGTGCCAAGTCGCGAGTGCGACGACTGTTTGTTTGATGACAGGAGATATTTCGTCTTGCCCTCGTTCACTGCCAGACCCATTTCTTTTGCTTCCTTGTCCAGTCTGGAGAAAGCAGAACTAACGGCGCGGGTGTTGAGGCCGATGATATCAATATCATCGGCATACGCCAGCAGTTGTACACTCTTATAAAAGATAGTACCCTCTCTGTTAAGTTCTGCAGCTCGAACTATTTTCTCCAGAAGCAGGTTGAAAAAGTCGCACGATAGGGAATCGCCTTGTCTGAAACCTCGTTTGGTATCGAACGGCTCGGAGAGGTCCTTCCCGATTCTGACGGAGCTTTTTGTGTTGCTCAACGTCAGTTTACACAGCCGTATTAGTTTTGCGGGGATACCAAATTCAGACATCGCGGCATAAAGGCAGCTCCTTTTCGTGCTGTCGAAAGCAGCTTTGAAATCGACGAAGAGGTGGTGTGTGTCGATTCTCCTTTCACGGGTCTTTTCCAAGATTTGCCGCATCGTGAATATCTGGTCGGTTGTTGATTTACCAGGTCTAAAGCCACACTGATAAGGTCCAATCAGTTTGTTGACGGTGGGCTTTAATCTTTCACACAATACGCTCGACAGAACCTTATATGCGATATTGAGGAGGCTAATCCCACGGTAGTTGGCGCAGATTGTGGGGTCTCCTTTTTTGTGGATTGGGCATAGCACACTTAAATTCCAATCGTTGGGCATACTTTCGTCCGACCATATTTTGCAAAGAAGCTGATGCATGCACCTTATCAGCTCTTCGCCGCCGTGTTTGAATAGCTCGGCCGGCAATCCATCGGCCCCTGCCGCTTTGTTGTTTTTCAGGCGGGCAATTGCTATTCGAACTTCTTCATGGTCGGGCAATGGAACGTCTGCTCCATCGTCATCGATTGGGGTATCGGGTTCGCTTTCTCCTGGTGTTGTGCGTTCACTGCCATTCAGCAGGCTGGAGAAGTGTTCCCTCCATAATTTAAGTATGCTCTGGGCATCGGTAACTAGATCACCTTTGGGGGTTCTACAAGAGTATGCTCCGGTCTTGAAACCTTCTGTAAGCCGCCGCATCTTTTCGTAGAATTTTCGAGCATTACCCCTGTCGGCCAGCTTATCAAGCTCTTCGTACTCACGCATTTCGGCCTCTTTCTTTTTCTGTCTACAAATGCGTCTCGCTTCCCTCTTCAACTCTCGGTATCTATCCCATCCCGCACGTGTTGTGGTCGATCGTAACGTTGCGAGGTAGGCAGCCTGTTTTCTCTCCGCTGCGACACGGCACTCCTCGTCGTACCAGCTGTTCTTCTGCACTTTCCGAAAACCAATGGTTTCGGTTGCAGCTGTACGTAAGGAGTTTGAAATGCCGTCCCACAGTTCCCTTATACCGAGTTGTTGACGAGTGCTCTCAGAGAGCAGGAGTGCAAGCCGAGTAGAAAAACGTTCGGCTGTCTGTTGTGATTGCAGCTTCTCGACGTCGAACCATCCTTGTGTTTGTTGGCGTGCGTTTTTTGCTGCACAGAGGCGGGTGCGAATTTTGGCTGCAACAATATAGTGGTCCGAGTCGATGTTAGGACCTCGGAGCGCACGCACATCTAAAACACTGGAGACGTGTCTTCCGTCTATCACAACATGATCGATCTGGTTGGTGGTTTTTCGATCTGGAGACAGCCAGGTAGCTTGATGTATCTTCTTATGCTGGAATCTAGTGCTACAGATAACCATATTTCGGGCCCCGGCGAAGTCGATCAGCCTCAGCCCATTTGGGGATGTTTCCGCGTGGAGGCTGAATTTACCGACCGTAGTGCCAAAGATACCTTCTTTGCCCACCCTGGCATTGAAGTCGCCAAGCACGATTTTGACATCGTGGCGGGGGCATCTCTCATAAGTGCGCTCCAAGCACTCATAAAAGGCATCTTTGGTCACATCGTCCTTCTCTTCCGTCGGGGCGTGGGCGCAAATCAGCGATATGTTGAAGAACCTCGCTTTGATGCGGATTGTGGCTAGACGTTCATTCTCCGGAGTGAATGTTAGTACTCGGCGACGGAGTCTCTCTCCCACCACGAATCCAACACCAAACTTGCGCTCCTTTATATGGCCACTGTAGTAAATGTCACAAGGACCTACTCGTCTCTGTCCTTGTCCCGTCCATCGCATTTCTTGGACGGCGGTGATGTCAGCCTTTATCTTTACGAGGACATCTACCAGCTGGGCAGCGGCACCTTCCCAATTAAGGGACCGGACATTCCAGGTGCATGCCCTCAAATCATAGTCCTTATTTCGTTTGCCATGGTCGTCATCAAAAGGGGGGTCACTCATCCGAGGCTTGTTGTTGTCTTTCATTGGGGGTGTTTTTTTACGTGGCGGGTCCCAAACCCAGCGCACAACCCTATGCAGGGGTGTTTCGCCTTCTCACTTTAGCTCGCCTTCAAACGGATGTTCTTAGGCTACCCAGAGGATACTTGGTCAAAGACCGGAAGTCGTGAGCTGCTTGAGTCATATGTAAAAGAATCGTTTCTGGCCACTCCCAAGTGAATGGCGATCAGAGAACTTTCCTCACTTGCGTGAACTTCTACACATGATGTGGGAATAGATGGCCTCAAATTATTCAAGAATTCGAATAAAGTATTGTGGCCTATTCTAGCATCGCACTATGGCCGAAATTGGGATTTTAGCGGCAAAAAGTCAATTTTTCAAATTTAAATTTTTGCAATTATTTTGATGGTGTTCAATACCCAACATATTGATAAGAAAAAATTATCAAAAAAAAATTACTGTTGGCAACCCTGTTTATGTACAAACAGCTGGTAATATTTACAAATTTTTTAGTACGTGTTAATACAAGTGAAGCAACAAAATTTTTATAAAATTAAAAACTGTTTTTTAATAATATATTCTTGTAAAAAAACTTTGTAAATATGAGTTCTATTACTCGAGGTGAGTAATTTTACTATATACAAACATAGTTTGCTAAATGTTTTATTTCGTACTTATTTTGGTGGTTTTTTGTACGTATTTTTTTGTGAAATTATGAAGAGTTTTATCGTTTTCGTGGAGTAAAACTAAAACTGTTTTGAAGTGTCATTGGAACTATTTACATGTGATTGTTTGTAGAAAACTCAAGTTTTATGTCATGGTAAAAGTGTATGCATTTGACTGCTAATGAACGAATTTTTAATACTTTTGTAGAAACACTCAGGTTCAAAATTTCTGAACTATTTGAGTTTTGGTTGAGAAACAACAGGAATGTTTCGAATTACATAAAAGGAAAGATTTCATACGAAATTGACAGTGAATTAAGTAAATTGATATGTACTAAAGCTCGGAACTTATCTAATTTTATTAAACTTAAATGGAATAAACAATCCAGAAATGAGAATGCATTTAGAAAATATAATAAGAAATGGTTGAGTGGAGAAACAATTTTTGTAATACCGAAAAAGATTAATACTATTGGGCGACCAAAACTGACGTATGATGATAGCTGCGAAAGAAATAAAAGGAGATTAGCTTCCCAGCAAGGAGACAATGCGCAATTATTAGTTCATGCTGCCTCTATATCTGCCAAAAAATCCCACGCAACGGATTTGAAATTTGTCCTACAGCAAGTTGCTACATCTCCAAATCGCCCATCCAAAATTCGAGAAGTTCTTAATACTAGCCATAAAGAAGTTACACCAGTATCACCTGATGAAGCTCTAATGTTTGTGTTAGAAAACGGATTAACTAAAAAGGTGTACTCAAATATGCGGCAATTAAACATAAAACACAATTGTAGTATTTATCCGACTTATGATAAAGTTTATGAAAGCAAATTGAAATGTAGACCGGATGAAATCAAAGCGAATGAAAGCTCTGTCGAAGTGTCGTTGCAAAATTTGTTAGACCACACAGCTAAAAGAATTCTTGAATATCAAGATGAAGTATTGTGTACAATGGATGTTGAAGAATCGATCCTAATTTCGAGCTACGGGTTTAATGGTTCTACCGGTCACAGCTTGTTTAAACAAAAATTTGTAGAAAATACTTCGGAAAGTTTCGATCATTCCCTTTTTATGACATCAGTCATTCCAATAAAAATAATTTCATCAGCAGGGTATAACATTTGGGTAAACCGTACACCTCAGTCAGTACGCTTTTGTAGACCTTTAAAAGTGGGGTTTGTTAAAGAAACAAAAGAGCACATTTTAACTGAAAACCACACCATAATGAAACAGATTGAGGAGTTGAAACCACTACAATACACACTAAGTAATGGGGAAAAAATTAAAGTAAAATATAATTTATATATGATATTAATAGATGGGAAAGTCTTAAATGTGTTGACAGAAACTAAAAGTGCACAGCAATGTCCCATCTGTCATGCCGGTCCAAAGGAATTTCGAACTATAAGAAACTTTGATTCTCCTTATTTTGAACCGAAGACCGACGCTTTGAAATATGGATTAAGCCCTTTGCATGCGTGAATTCGTAGTTTCGAGTATGTTTTAAAATTTTAATACAAGCTAGATTTGAAAAAATGGCAAGTTCGTGGAGCAGAAGAGAAGAGAATCTTGACAGAAAAGAAACAAAAAATTCAAAAAGAGTTTTTGCTTCAAATGGGGTTTCATGTCGATAAGCCGAAAGCAAATGGCAGCAGCAACACCAACGATGGCAACGCAGCTAGAAGAGCATTTTCTCGCACGGACCTTTTAGCATCTATTACTGGTATAAATATTGATTTTTTAAAACATTTACACATAATCTTAATTGCTCTCTCCTCTGAATTTGAAATTGATGCTCAAAGGTTTCGTGATTATTGCATTAAAACCAGTGAAATATTTTTCCAAAACTACGAATGGTACTCATGTCTATCTATTAGTGCATTCGTCACAAATAATTGAGGCTTCAGTAGTACCCGTAGGTGTCCTGGCCGAAAATGCGTCTGAGGCGCGAAACAAATTTTATAAAAAAGATCGATCTGGTCACGCTCGAAAGGTTTCAAGAGTGCATAACATACTTGACATGTATCATAGAGCTATGGATAGCTCTGACCCATATATTTCAAGTTTATGTTTGCAAGAACGTACAAATAGTTCAAAAAAACTTCCTTTTCCTCGAGAAGTCATTGATCTTTTTAAAATGCCTGAATTGCCACCAGAATTGTTATTACCTTCAACATCTCAAGAAGCCTCCAGCTGCAATTATAGTTATGATTCCGATGTAAGCTTAGAGTCGATAAATAATTATTCATTGGAATTAGAAGCGGCTGAAAACGAAGATTAAGATTAATCCATAAGCATTTACAACTTCTTTAAAATTATAAATTTATGAAATAAAAAATAAATTAATTTCTTGGTAGCATTCAATATTTTTTTAATAGTGGGCGCGGGCCGCCCATTTTTTCTAAAGCTTTTTTTGTCAGAAGAAGTCCGTTTTCAAAATTTGAAGAAGCCAGCGTTTTGGTAAGTATTTTTAGCGACAATTTGGGTTTTGGATATAGGAAAAAGAGGGCGAGGACCGTTCAATTTTTTCTCAAGTTGCTTTTTTGTACCAGGAAGTACGTTTTGCCACTACTTTGAAAAAAGGGGGCGTGGCACGCCCAATTTGTTCTCAAATCGATTTTTTTATCATTAGAAGTCTACACACTAAATTTGGTGAAGCTAGCTTGTCAGGAAGTATTTTTTGCCGCTAAAATCCCAATTTCGGCCATAGTGCATCGATAGTTAATTTTCTAAACGAATTGACGTTTACAATTGAGTGCTTTTCTGAAATAGAAAAACCTTGGAGCATCAGTGATTTTTTAAAAGAATTTTGTGAAGAAGTGGTCTTCAGGTTGGAACTTATCCTGTAAAGAAGAAATTTAATATTCGTTTGTTTTGCTGCGATGCTCCCGTTCGAGCTTTTGTTACAGGTGTGCAGTCGCACACCGGAAAAAATAGTTCTAAATATGATCAAGTGGGTGACTAAAAAGAAAGGAGAGTTTGTTTTTCAAAACAAATAAAACATTTAAGAATTGACCAATTTTTTAAAAATAGAAGTGACAGATCACATCACATTTATCCTTTTAAATTTAGAGACAGCATTTTAGAGTCAGGAAATTTCAAAATGGTTTCCCAATTCCTTTAGACCAATGGAACCTTGTTGATCTTGGTGTATGTAAAAAGTTGCTTCAATTGTTGATTAAAAAAGGCAATATAAACGTAAGCAAAGTAAACGAAAAAATAACATTTCTTTCCAATTTAGTTCCTTCAGAGTTCGGTCGAATATGTAGAAGTTTAGATGAAATCAGCAATTGGGAAGCGACAGAGTTTAGGCAGTTCTTATTGTATACCGGTATATTTGTCCTAAAGGATTCCATTGGTGGTGACCTTTACTACCATTTCCTCTTATTGCACGCAGGTATAAGGCTACTATCATGCAAGAAGTCTTATAGCACTGAGGCCAAGAATTCGTTGATTTGTTTGGAAATATATACGGTGACCATTTAGTTAGTTACAATATAAGTACATGGTTTACTCCATTTAACTGACTGTACCAAGCAATATGGTCCTCTAGATAAGTTTTCGAAGAAATGGCCCAACAAAATACCATCCGCGAATGTAAGGTGCTCATTCGGAAAGTTCACCAATCAGTATGCTGACCGACTAGCGAAGAAATCGACAACACACAAACTGATATTGCTTCCACCCTACCATTAACAACACTAGCTGCAGCTTTGGAAATGGAAAAAAAACATAAATGAGAAAAATTTGCTACAGCAACGGTTAGTAATGTATACAGTTTCTTCAATAAACAATATTTATTTTGCATAATATTTTCAAATTACAGAAACAGTTTGTTTTAAGGATGAAAGGCGTATGTGATGTGTTGCGGCAAATTACACTGACGAATTCCTGACATTATGTAACTGGGACGGTAGCGTTGGCAAGGAACCGCTATCTAAATTTCTGTTGTCCAACATATTATATGGTAAATTTTATACATACATATTTACCTAAAAGGATGTATTTTAAATTGAATTTTCATTACATTTTTTATAGATTCTTTCATCACTTGTGGACTTGCAAATTTTAAGCAACAAATGCGGATGTCCATCGAAATGAGCCACCATAGATTTAAAAACAAAAAAATATATAGAAAGCGAAAAGCTGAAGAATAATAACATTGTCATAATTTTTTAAATATATATATGTACACATACATTTTTGTATCTATATAATAATTTGTAGCAATAATTTTTGTATTATTAAAAAAATGTGAAGATGAATCAAATTAATTTAATGTAAATCTGAACAAAATTATTGTATTATTAAAATTAAAAAACAAAAATATATTTTATAAAATAAAATCTTTATATTTTTGAGTTTCGAACTTAAGGTTGAAGGAATGACAAGCGAGTGGTTTATCCACTAGGCTATTGTAGAATGCACCGTCACGCTTTCCTGAAAGCAGTTTTGTTGATTTATTCCAAATTTAATGAAAGTGTGAAAAAGAAGGATATAGTTTTATTACAGCAGAAAATATGTGAGCGAGAAGGTGATAAAAGATCACATGTATACAAAAGTTTTGGGAGGTTTTTTGATTGGCCCTTAAGAACCTGACAGGAAAAAGTGACAATTAAACTGGCTCGCGTTACCACCATGTCACTAGGTAACATGACCGTCACTGTTCTAACTGGGAAGGTGCGTAAAAATATACGCAATTAAATGCAACACACATACATACAGTGACTCTCTAAATTGATCACGGTATCAATATATACCTAAGCGATGATAAAAACTCGTAAATGATTTGATATTTTCGAAATTTTTTATGTTTTTTCAAAGATATAATATGAAAGAATAAAACACAAGTATCATTTCATTAAACAACAACAAGTAAAAGCAATAAAGAAACTAAATATACGAGTAGAATATTTCAGTGTGATCAATTTTGTGACTTAATATTAACAGGGTTAAAAATTAATATTAATACTTCGTATAACCACCTTTGGCATCTATAACAGCTTTGATTCTCCTTGGCGTACTTAAACACAAATTTGGGCATGTTTCTGATGAAATAGAATCCCACGCCTGCTGCACCTTAAGCCATAATTCGCTCAATGAGCCGACTTCGCCGGCGACCGATTTTTTAATATACCCCACAGGTGCTCGATGGGGTTAAGGTCCGGAGATTGCGGGGGCCAATCTAGTGTACTAATACTATTGTCCTGGAGCCATTTGCGAGTCGCTCTTGCTGTGTGCTTCGGATCATTGTCCTGTTGGAAGACAATGTCCGACCCATTTCCACCTAAGTCTCCTATAGTGCCAAGCAAATGACTGCGCGGAGTTTCAATATAAGACTCTGGCATCATTCGTCCTTCGATTTTGGCCAACCCACCAACACCATTGATCGTCATGCATCCCCATACTATAATGGAACCTCCTCCAAACTTCAGCGTAGGCTTAACGTGGTTTGCCTGTAATTTCGCACCCTTGCTGCTCCAGGTCCATTCGCGCCCATCCGATCCTAAACGATTTATTTTGGTCTCATCCGACCACAAGACCTTCTCCCAGTCACTTGCATTCCAGGTCTTGTATTTTTTGGCAAAATCTAGCCACAGCTTCTTGTGTCTCTCAGTGAGAAGAGGCTTTTTGACTTTTGCACGGCCTTTTAGACCAGCATTTCGTAATATTCTGCGTATTGTCTTTGCAGAAACTTTTAAATTATTATTCTTATCCAGGCTATGGCATATTTCCACGGCATTTTCGCATTTGCCACTTTTTATTCTCCTAACAACGTCCCGTTGCTGAACTGAGCTAAGAATTCTTTTACGGCCTGCTTTAATTTTAATGAATAAATCTGCAAATTTGCTGCGAATTTTACTCACAATGCCAACGGATTTCCAAGCGAAGCCAGGTCCTTCTCCACTTGGTTCTTCCAACGGAGTGGAGGTCTTCCTCTTCCTCTGCTTCCCACGGCGGGTACTGCGTTGAATACTTTCAGAGCATGAGTGTTTTCGTCCATTCGGACAACATCACCTAGCCAGTGTAGCCGCTGTCTTTTATTTCGCTGAACTATGTCAATGTCGTCGTATATCTCGTACAGGTCATCGTTTCATCGATTGTGATATTCGCCGTGGCCACCTCCCAAAGGACCATAAATCTTTCGCAGAACTTTTCTCTCGGAAACTCGTAACGTCGACTCATCCGTTGTTGACATCGTCTAAGCCTCTGCACCATATAACAGGACGGGAATTATGAGCGACTTATAGAGTTTGGTTTTTATTTGTCGAGAGAGGACTTTGCTTCTCAATCGCCTACTCAGTTCGAAGTAGCACCTATTGGCAAGAGTTATCCTGCGTTCGATTTCTAGGCTGACATTGTTGGGGGCGTTACGCTGGTTCCAAGACGAAATTATCTACAATTTCAAACTTATGACTGGAGGAGATATTTCGTCTTTCCCTCGTTCACTGCCAGACCCATTTGTTTTGCTGTTGTTCTGTTGCCGTATACACTTAGAATTAATGTAGAAACCCACTTTACCATTGAAAGGTTTCGAAATAGACCCAAAAATAATAATACGGCTCAACGGTCGGAGCGCTCGGACCGCCTCACCTCAATCTTTAAACACGTTTTTCTAAAAACACACTTTTTTAAACTGGTGGATACAATTCCGGCCGAACTACTCAACCGATTTGCTTAATATTTTTTTTAATGTTCTCAAAACGCCTGGCTATCGTCCCTACTATACCCACCACTTGTAACACCAAGAAGGAAGTGTCGGAGACCCTAAAAAGTATATATATGTAAAAATGATCAGTATGTTGAGCTGAGTTGATTTAGCCATGTCCGTCTGTCTGTCTGTCCGTCCGTCCGTCTGTTTGTATATATACGAACTAGTCCCTCAGTTTTTAAGATATTGTTTTGAAACGTTGAAAGGTCATTTTCTTTTTAAGAAGCTGCCCATTTGTCAGAACTGCCGATATTGGACTACTATAACATATAGCTGCCATACAAACTGAACAATCGGAATCAAGCTCTTGTAGGGAAAACTTTCAGATTTGACGATATATCTTCACGAAATTTGGTGTGAGTAATTATTTATAGAAATAATGTAATATCGGAACAAATTGTTCAGATTTTTTTACTATAGCTATAGCTGCCATACAAATCGAAAGATCGGAATTAAGGGCTTGTATTTATTACTATAGCAACAATGTAATTGCCGAAGAAATTATTCAGATCGGGTAACTATAGAATATAGCTGCCATACAAAATGAATGATCGGAATCAAGGGCTTGTATGGAAAACTTTCGCATTTGACGTGCTATCTTCACCAAGTTTGATACGGATTACTGCTTAAAGTAATAATATAATCTCCGCAAAATTATTCAGATCGGGTTACTAAAGTATATTCGGTGCAGCCGAAGTTAACGTTAACGAAAACGTTGAAACCATCGTTGTGCGGTGGAAATGGAAACTGTATCGGGTCCATAAACTTCACAAATTTTATTTGCGGATTGAGATGCATTTTTGCCTTTATCGTAATAGTACTGTAAAATATGCCAGTGAAAAATGCTACTCCCTTCGCTCTTTGACATGTGATGACGCCAGAACCCTCGACATTTGCATTTTTGCCGCAGAATCGTGGCAGCTGATTGCTCTCTCACAACGCAGAGTTGCCAATATCGATATACTGCAGCAATTAAACTTTTATAATTCAATCTGTTCAATATGTTTGAAATTTTCTTAAAATGACTCAAAATCAGAGTCGAATGCTATTATTTATAAATATATAAACTATTTTTAATAGTATGTTTTCAGTTTTAGTATTTTGTATTGTAAAAAATTGTAATTAAAAACATAGATGTGCTCAAAACTATATGTATATGCGTATTGGGCAATGGCAACATTGTTCAAATGAAAACAAACAAAGATGACTGATTTTTGCGTTTTTACCACGTTTTCACTGTGCACACATTTGGCCGTTGAGGAAAGAAAAGGAAGGAAGGCAGTAGCGTTTTTCACTGGTTCTGCTATTACATTGCACGCCCATAAGATAGGTCGTATCAGCTGACTCGGGCCACGATTCCACGGTTTTCACTGTTCCTGCTAATAAACGTTTAACGCAGCCTTTTCCGAAGTCGCCCAAGAAGTTTCACTTCAATAATTTTAATTTTATTCCTTTTTAACTTTATTTTTTAATTTTTAAATAAATTAATATTTCAAATATTATTTATATTTATTTCGACAATTACAAAGTGAAGATGTGCCAAATGAACTTCATTTCTTCAAAGAATATTGATGACCTTCATGAAATATGCATATTCGTTATCATTTCCATATATACCAATAGAATTTGTATGGCATATACATACATATATTATATCTTTGGCACATATTTCTGTATGTTTCCGAAAGCAAATGCGAGTCATATACGTACATATGTACTTGCATTCATAATAACGAGTGTCGCATATACATATCGCATGTATATTATTTCTTTGGCACATTTGTCTGTATGTTTACGAAAGCAAATGCGAGCCGCTTACATACGTATGTACATACGTTCATAATAACAAGTGTCGCACGCATCTTTCCCATGGCCGAAACTCACGCTTTGTCAAAGAGTCAATGTGTCGAAGCACTGTCACGACGGCAAAGCATCACAAGATTAGGGGTATTCGCTTGCTCTTGCAAAACCCTTGTACGGTGCAAGAATTGCGTATATTTCCTCTTGGTGCATCGGCACAACAACAAACACACGCAGAAAATTATTTGCAATGGCAGTAAAATATGTCAGACCAAAACCCATGTATATTTGCGTGCAATGACACGCAAAAATATTGTTGCAACCCTGTTTTAGCTGTCATTTTACATAAATGCATATTACGTCGTTAAATTGTTGAGAAAGGTAAGTTTTAAATAGGATTTATAATTTCTATTTAAATTATAAAGATTTGTTACAAATTTTTTTGTTAAAAATGTATGCAGAAGGTGCGCCAATTCACGATAGCCGTGCATAATAGTCATTCACAATAAATTGACCGAATCAGAGGTTCATATATCACTAGATTCAGCAATGGGTGCTCTTGTGCCCTTGTATATTTTGGTATAGTATTTTTGCAATCTGCAATCTTACATAAGCTAGCGAATACCCCTATTGTGCTGCTGGTAGAAAATTCGAGCTGTGCCGAAAGACATAAACAATCGCCAATTGCCACCGCTTCCCTTCCTGCTCGAAGACCTTCGTTGACAAGCTAGTGTAAATATGTATGTAAGCGTTAAACATTTAAAGCAATCTTTTCCGAACTCGCATAAGAAGTATAACTTAAAAAAAAAATCAAAAAAACAGTCCAGATTATACTGACCCCTTAATATGCAATACGTATGCACTCAAATATACATACAACAATACAAATATATTTACTTAGGTTAAGATGTATGCATAGGATAACATGTTGATAAGATATATAGTACATTTAAGCAATGCCCTTGAAAATAATTCCAAACAATACTATATACACGCACGTACATGTATTGCATTGTGCAGTTACAAACAACCCCTGCCAACCACGGCTACCTACTTGTGTCAAATATTTCAATACAACTACACATTTTTTCTCTATGCACTAACACCAACGCACATTTTCGGGTTATTTTGTTTTCACCCAAATGCGATGAAAAAAGATTTCTTTCATTTCGTGATTTATTTGAATGAGTGCGAAGGAGAAGAACACCCCCAATGAAAGGAATTGTCATTAGTGCCAAAAGAAAATCCCAAAAAGGGTAATATAAAAACGATTGAAAGACTCATGTCATTCGTGCTCGTACAACAAGATTGTAAGTTAATTTTATGTGATTTTTTTGAAATAATTATTTGCAAATAATTACTTCATGTTTATATAGCACTGGAAATCAGAATGAATTGGAAAAAGCAACAGCAGAAATATCATTACAAGCTGCAAATATCAATTGTTAAGTATGTGAAAAGAAGTGTGTGTACTTTGAAATTAGACAGCGCAGTCCAACACAATACGCAAAAATCAATGCATACATACATATGTACATCTGTATTTTATGCGTTTAAGGCTGCCTGCGAAATCCAATATAATATGTAAAAACAAATGTTTGATTTATATTTTAAATCATCAATTAATATTTATATTTTCTTTCAGATGTTAATAGTATTTTATACAATTAATCTTTCTTTTTCTTTTAGATATTAAAAATTCAATTAATTATTATTTATTTTCAGGTTTTAAAAACCTGTATTTGTTTTCAGGTATTAGTCTTTTACAATCTTTTTCCACTCTTTTATTTTCAGGTTTTAATAACCTTTATTTTATTTACAGGTATTTGTCTTTTATAATCTTTTTTCATTCTTTTATTTTCAGCTATTAATATTTCTTTTATTTAATTTATCCTTTTTCAGATGAAATTATTTTTTAATCAAAATATGTATATTTTTATTTACACAATGTTAGCGTTAAGATATTTAATTACAATAAATTACAATTTTATGTAAATATGTATCCAAAAGAATAAAATTAATAATTAAAAATTAATTTTTTTTTTGAAGTTTTAAAAATTTTTTTAAAGTTGGAATAAACAAATGCAACCCTGCATCACGTGTTTAAAATTCAACCCTGCATCAGCCGTCGATTGAGGATATTAGAGCAAGACAGATATACTTTTTTATATGACACGGCGGAATGAGCGCAACAGATCACATGTATACGTACGTGTGAGCAGAATCTTCACGCGTTTACCCACTTTTCTACCAACTGATTATCTGGTTTTTTACCCGCTTATGATTGGCAAGGATCCCATGTGTTGTGCAGTAAATACACATATATTTAATTAGATACGTAAGAATTCAGGGCTTACAATATTTAAAAATAAAATTAGAATGAATAAATTCAAAGCTCAAATAAGGTCTTTATTTTTCTCCCACCTGCGGTAAAAACTTAAAGATTCTTATTTGAGTTTAACGTTTGATCATACAGTTTGATATTACAATTAAAATACTGTTTAGATCTTCAGTCTTAACACTTGGAGCAGCGGCCTTTTTCGGATTGACCGCTAATTTTATTGAATTGTGTTTCCTTTTTATAACGGGTGTATGATGCAACTAGAGCTACTTTTTTCAATAGCTTGTTTGTGGCAGATCATGCGTGAGTCACGTCAAGCTCTCATGTTATTTTTTTGCAGTATTTTCTGGAATTTCATCGCAGGAAGACGTACTACTGAACAACGTTTACAAATTGTTAAATTTTATAAAAATTTGTTTGTAATGAACATCGGCCCACTGGGCTACCATTCGCAACACTATCATTCATCTTGAGACCGAGCATTTATTATTAGATAATATTCGACTAAACAGACCAGCCGTATCTCAGAGTGTACACGAAGACCGTGGATAGTCAATTCGACGTCGTTTGTGACAACTCGGGCTGACGTATGGAACGTCTTGACGCATTTTACGTCGAGACCTTAAATTGCTCGCGTACAAAATTCAGCTTGCGCAAGAACTGAAGCCGCTTGACCTTGCCAAGCTTACTTGTGGAAGTAAATTTGAGGTATACATATTTACTCAGGGAGTTATGTCGCATTTACGATGAGAAAAGATGCATCGTCCCTTCAAAGTATTCCCCTTTGGTCCCAATACAAGAAATACAAAACCTTGATTTTTGACTTGCGCTCTCGTGGTTTTTATAACTTCAGTTAACCTTTGCCACGATATTCGCTGTTTATAATACTTTTTATTGCATCCTGGTAGTTGAAAAGCATTGTTTCATGACGTTAACACGACTCTGTTTTTAGTCCAATCGTGCTTTCACTTTTATTAGTCCCAAATGATCTTTTAAAATTTGGTCTCACTAATCTTTAACATATTCCAAAGATAATTTTTAACGTTAAAAGCACTTGCTCGCGACAAACAAATATCGCGACGGTCTCTTTCAACATTTGTTCGTTGCTACTCCAGAAATTTAATTTCTCGCACAAAATTTAATGATATTTCTTTGTTGAATAAAGTCACTCATCGTGAGAATCGCCGAATGCATTTTATAAAATTTAGAAATACAAGCGTATACTAAACACTAATGATTATTTTGATAAGACCATTTCAATTATTTCGTAGATTGCCTTAATATTTCGGGATGTGGTAACCTTATGACTTCTGTTAATGACCTCTTTTTATTCCCGTACGCAAAACAAAAACTAATAGGGCAACGTATTTTAATACCTGAAGAAACGTTTGATGTGTTCTAAACGAATGTTTTCACATACATGCACGTAAGTTGATGTATATGAGTATTAATGCTTTTGTGATTATCTAGCTTTCTGCGCTTTTGCCAAATTGCGAATTGACTTCAGCAATCGTCAAGAGAAAAAAAATTGTTGGCAACGATACCTGCGGCAGGTAGAAAAGTTTGATTTAATGTTGTTGTTTTTTTTATAATGCTGGGACCTTTGTTGTAATTTACATACGGCATAAATTTGTATAAAATTTTTCTTGACCATAGGTGTGTGTAATTGAGTTTACGCAAATGATAATATGAGCGTGCATAAGTACTGTGTAAATGTGTAGAGAACTTTAGTGCGACAAGCGACATACGGAAGAGAATATTAGAGGCTTATTTGATAAAATAAATATTCACTGTAAATATAAAAGGATTGTTTAAAAATGTAATAAATACGTTATTGATGGAGCAGTTTGGAACCAAATATTTTTCTTTTTGCGGAATATCCTCAATTTCGTTGTTAGGAACGGCAAGGGCGCATTCATGTTGTAGACTGAATACCTGGTAATTGGAGTAACTGAATCTTACTGAAGTTATTTCATGTTTTATATTAAACTTACCAGGTATCGTATAATGAGCGTTGAGCTTTTCTCGAGCTGCATAGACATTCTTGTTGATATCCTTTGCAATTACATTTAATATTCCTCGTCATTATATTGCTGTCAGTTTTTGTGGAAGGTTTCTTATTCTTACCACCACATGAAGAACATGGCTGTTCATCCTCGTTTATATTCCGAGACTTTGAGTCTGATATATATTTACTATTATCTAAGAAATCATAGTCATAATCGCTCTTGTACAATGGATTTCGTTCTGCTAAATCATTGTAATGAGTGAATCTTCTTTTTTGTTTGGAGCTTTCAATAAATGCTTAGTTAGAAAATAATAGAAATAGAAAGAGATTGAGTTTGATTAGCAAAGGTTCTATTACTGGTGTCAAATTTAGTTTACCATTCACTTTATGATGGTTATCTGCAATATTTCGCCCCAGTTTTTGCCGTTTACTCAGAAATGTAGGTGATTGTCGATTTTGAAACTTTTTAGGGAAGTTTTTACCAATTTGTGGGAATACTTTTGAATATGAAATGTAATTAGCACTTTATTTTTGAATAAGTTCAATTTTCTTACAATATTCTTCATAAAATCTGTTGAAGTCGAATGTATTTCTTTCTCTTTTAGAAATGTCTTGAAATATACCCCGGTTCATGTTCTTTAAATCTATTCCGGATCTGAAAATATTTTAGAATTATAGACATTGTTATATATAAATAAATCTTAAGATTGGATTAATAAAAGAGTAAATATCATCTTAATTATATTACTTTTAAAGAGGCTTTACATCAATAAAGCAGTCCAAACTTTCGAAACACTGTTTATGAGACATTAATACTTAAAAAAAATATTGATTCTCCGTATTATGAAAATAACTTCCAGAAGATCAATTGAAGCCTTCGAGCTTAGAACTGCAATTTATTATAAAAAATTATAAATAATTTTAACTTCCATATTTACGAATTAAGTAAAAACTTGAACGTAGTTTGCCATTTTATCACAATTCTGTAATACATAAATTGTTTTCAGAAAAACTGATAGTAAAGGTAAGGGACAAATGTCAGATTTACAAAAAAATTAAATCTTATATTTAAACAAGGGTTAATGGCCTTTTACACAGGAATTAATTGCTCAATAAACGGCGATTATTCGATTAAGGTGCTAATTTTGATCGATTTACTGTACAAAATAAAAATATTCTTTAAAACTCTTCATCGAATTCAGATATATGGTAGTTTTTGCATATGCTGGTAACTGTTCAGGCTGTATGTTTGGGTGTAATCATTGATAACATAGCAATAAGCTGCTGATTAAATAAAAATATAAAATGACGAATATAAGTCTAACAGATTCACGTATCTGAACTTATCGTTCATCGGGTAGCCTGTGAGGCTGTGCGAAACCCAAAAACTGCTTTCCTAATTATAATCTTAATATAGTATGTTAATTTGGGTGTACGAAAAGGCCCAGAACGATAGGCGTAGCACTACCTACGTTTAGACGAAAATCCATATCGCGCGATTTATTGGTCTGATTTCAACTTAATTCAACTTATCGGACGAAATCCGGTTAAAATGAGCCCACTTCATATTTTACAAGTGTTAATAGTAAGGAGCTTAGTAAGACTTTGATCGTAGTTTTAAATTTATTCTTTAAAACCTATGTCACCCCACTCAAAGTAATTCCCTATTATCTTCTAGTCCACATGATAATGAACGGATCTTAAGAAGAACTACTTATTTCCTACGCTACCAACAACAAAAGAAAAATAGCTTCTAATACATTGCGGTAAGTACAAGTGAAACAAATAAACAATAAAGCTGACTGCATTTGGCGTGGATCTTTTATCCTTCGAACACTACTACCTGTTCAAAAAATCGTGCTTCGCTGATCATAAAGCCCACTCCATTTGGCGTGGATCTTTTAACCTTCGAACGCTACTACCTGTAGGACCCTTCTACCACTCTCTGTAAAAATTGTTCTGCTGAACACGCAGTTTCAAGTAAATTGTATAACAACAATTCAAACAGATAATAAATGCTCATTTCGCGAAGCAATAAATATTCATAAAGCACAAATAGCAAATGTTTTTAATTCTTCATCTTCTTCATTCACTAACGTACTCAGCAATCCGACAAACATACAAGTATATCTCTTTAATAACAAATTAAATATTCAAACAGATATCCCTCCCTCAGTTCCTAATTCATTTTCACCATCTAACTCTAAAACAAATAATAAAGAAAATAAAACCACTATAGTAAACGCAACAAATTCAACGTACTCTCTCCTAAAGTGTAGTCAATGACTCATCCACAACTCCTTTTGATTACTCTACAACAACCTCCTCATTTCCAATGTCATCCCGTCACCGCTTACCCATGAAAAACCCCACCACAGAATATATCATAAATTCTTCAGTGGAATATGAAAAGTGCATTCAACAGATACCCAGATTAAAATATACTCATAAATGAATTCTCACCACATGTCATTGCATTAGAGGAAACACACCCCCCAGTAAATAAAAAAACATACGCTCCTCACAAATACATCGGTCATTTTCATAATTTGCAAAAAAAAGTTAATATTGTTTTCAAGTTTTCTACAATGTTATGCTATATCCCTTCGTATTAAAAGTTTGACGCAAGCGATCAAAATTTCTTATAGAAAAAGCCAATTGGCTTAAATACTGCTACTTGGTTAACACAATTACAATTACTAGAATAACGTCAAAGCACATAAAGACAGAAGCGCCGAATATATAAACAATGATAAGCTAACTGCGCTGCTCATTTAGCTTTTCCTCAAACAAACATAAAAAATTTACCACCCAACATCCTGCATTGGTCCAAGCTATTTACTAATCTAACAAGCACAAAGCAATAACCTTGGACTCCATTTAAACAAAATAGAACCACAGAAAATTTAATTAAAAGCAAAAAATCCAATTTCAGGAAAGATCTTAAATCCGCAAAGAGTAAAACAATTGTAAAATTAACGGCCACTATAAAACCCACTTCAATTCCTTTCTTCCACCCTTTAGGTGGATATTATTACAAGAAAAACGATTTTTTCCAATCTCCACAACGTCCTATTTATGATCCCTAAAAAATGGCGGAAAATTTTGCCAATAATGATCAAAAAATTCTAAGAACTAAAATTTTCACTCTAATTTTATAAAACATCCATAGGTGATGGGATGTTATCTTGATAGAATCTGCCATTACAACAGAAAAATTTACCATCAGCAAAATATCCGGAAAAACAGCTTGATCAGACAAAATTTCTTACGCCCTACTAATAAAATCTTCCAAACATTTTTAAAGGCAGACTAATAACTTACAATATCATATTAGAACAAGGCTACCTCAAGACTGGAAAAAGCTGTTATTATTCCCATCCCTAAATCCTCTATCGCTGTCTTTAGATCAATGTCTTTGATTCGCTGTACATTAAAAGTTCTGGAAAAAGTCATTTCAAAGAGAATAATGTGGTATACAAAACAAAAGAAATAATAAGCCCCAATCAGTTAGCTTTTCAAGGTGGTCTTGGTGTCATTGAACACTTCGCCTCTTCAGAAAAAACCACTTATCCGTCCTCAGTCTAGACTTTGAAAAAGCTGTTAAAAGAATCGGAGCCCATACAGTCCAACAAGAATTAAAAAAATGGACCATTGGAAACCAAAGGTATAATTCTATAAAGGCAATCCTTTCAAATCGTAAGTTATTAGTAAGTGTTAGCAACTTTATTTCCCCCCTACAAAATGGCCTACCACAAGGATCTCCTCTCTCAGCAACACTATTTATTGTAGCCATTAACCAACTTAATAGCCTTAAACCGCAACGTTGACCACCTTATCTACGCTGAATATGTCTTAGTATTATCGGCTTTAAAGAATTTGAACGATGTCAAAATCAGTTTTACTAATATACTAACCGACATAATGGAATGGTCTAAAGTGACAGAAACCAAGGTTACTGCAAGCAAAACTTCAACATTTCACATCTGCAGGAAAAGAAAATGTTCCTTCCCTAACCTTTCCCTTGAAAACGTTCAAATCCCTACTATTAACGCTTAAACTTGACGTATTTCCACGTGATACAATTTTTGTGTCTAACACGATTATCACGGGTCTGACTCGTGATACAATTTCTGTGCCTAACATGATTATCACGAGGCTGACTCGTGGTGAGTAGAAGTGTATATTTGATGAAAAGAGAATTGAAAATTCCCCGTTATTTTCAGCTAATAATGTAAACAAAAAACATTGTTGCAGTTTAGTGCGTTATTTACTGCAGATTGCAGTTGTGTAACTATCCATATTTTTTGTTACACATTAAAATTAAATCGTAGTATTTTATTTTTTGTAAATTTCTAAAACAAGTGTGTTAGTCATTTGTGACTTGTTAAGCAAGTTGTGTTGTGTGCGAACAGTTGGAAGCAAATTTCGTTGCGCTAATTGATACTTCAAAGGGTTAAGGAGGTATTCTAGTCTAGAAATTAAAAAAAAAATCGAAATTTTTTTATATTTTCAAAGTTTAACTATTCAAGAATACGTGTAGAAGAGGATTTTTCAAAATTCCAATTATTTTCGGAGATATAGGCATTTTCCTGACTCGGCATCGGAGCTGGTTCGGGCGGAACGCGAAACTTTAAACGCGTTTTTCTCAAACCTGACTTTTTCGGAACGATGGCAACGATTTCTCAGGTTCTACTGGACCGATTTACTTGAAATTTTTGTAGAGTCTTCTTTATAAAATTTGTATTTTTATTTATTTTTTAAATTCGAAATAGTCAGAAAAAGTGATCAAAAAAAATTTTTTTTCAGGCATCCGCCATTTTGTGAAAAAAAATTTTTCCCACTTTTCCGTAGTTCCGACCATTGGGACATTATTCTAGATTAATATTATTTTTTTCTTTTTGGTTTCAGATAACTAGGAGGGTTGAAATCATGGGTATGGTCCCGTGGAAATTTTTAGAGACCCCCCACTTCGTCAGCTCATAATTTTTGAAATTTTTTAGTTTTTAGTTTTTTCTGTACTCTTCCAAAATTAATAAATAACTAATAAAAAAATCTAAAGTAAAAAGATTTATTGCACCGCTTACGCGATTATAGCCGAGTCAACAACAGCGCGCCAGTCGTTTCTTCTCTTCGCTACGTGGCGCCAATTGGATATTCCAAGCGAGGCCAGGTCCTTCTCCACTTGGTCCTTCCAACGGAGTGGAGGTCTTCCTCTTCCTCTGCTTCCCGCGGCGGGTACTGCGTCGAATACTTTCAGAGCTGGAGTGTTTTCATCCATCCGGACAACATGACCTAGCCAGCGTAGCCGCTGTCTTTTAATTCGCTGAACTATGTCAATGTCGTCGAATATCTCGTACAGCTCATCGTTCCATCGAATGCGATATTCGCCGTGGCCAATGCGCAAAGGACCATAAATCTTTTGCAGAACCTTTCTCTCGAAAACTCGCAACGTCGACTCATCCGTTGTTGACATCGTCCAAGCCTCTGCACCATATAGCAGGACGGAAATTATGAGTGACTTATAGAGTTTGGTTTTTGTTTGTCGAGAGAGGACTTTGCTACTCAATTGCCTACTTAGTCCGAAGTAGAACTTGTTGGCAATAGTTATCCTGCGTTGGATTTCTAGGCTGACATGGTTGGTGGTGTTTACGCTGGTTCCAAGATAGACGAAATTATCTACAACTTCAAAGTTATGACTGTCAACAGTGACGTGAGTGCCAAGTCGCGAGTGCGACGACTGTTTGTTTTATGACAGGAGATATTTCGTCTTGCCCTCGTTCACTGCCAGACCCATTTCTTTTGCTTCCTTGTCCAGTCTGGAGAAAGCAGAACTAACGGCGCGGGTGTTGAGGCCGATGATATCAATATCATCGGCATACGCCAGCAGTTGTACACTCTTATAGAAGATGGTACCTTCTCGGTTGAGTTCTGCAGCTCGAACTATTTTCTCCAGAAGCAGGTTGAAAAAGTCGCACGATAGACAATCGCCTTGTTTGAAACCTCGTTTGGTATCGAACGGCTCGGAGAGGTCCTACCTGATCCTGACGGAGCTTTTCGTGTTGCTCAACGTCAGCTTACACAGCCGTATTAGTTTTACGGGGATACCAAATTCAGACATCGATTCATAAAGGCAACTCCTTTTCGTGCTGTCGAAAGCAGCTTTGAAATCGACGAAGAGATGGTGTGTGTCGATTCTCCTTTCCCGGGTCTTTTCCAAGATTTGGCGCATCGTGAATATCTGGTCGGTTGTTGATTTACCAGGTCTAAAGCCACACTGATAAGGTCCAATCAGTTTGTTGACGGTGGGCTTTAATCTTTTACACAATACGCTCGACAGAACCTTATATGCGATGTTGAGGAGGCTAATCCCACGGTAGTTGGCGCAGATTGTGGGATCTCCTTTTTTATGGATTGGGCACTGCACACTTAAATTCCAATCGTTGGGCATACTTTCGTCCGACCATATTTTGCAAAGAAGCTGATGCATGCACCTTATCAGCTCTTCGCCGCCGTGTTTGAGTAGCTCGGCCGGCAATCCGTCGGCCCCTGCCGCTTTGTTGTTTTTCAGGCGGGCAATTGCTATTCGAACTTCTTCATGCTCGGGCAATGGAACGTCTGCTCCATCGTCATCGATTGGGGTATCGGGTTCGCTTTCTCCTGGTGTTGTGCGTTCACTGCCATTCAGCAGGTTGGAGAAGTGTTCCCTCCTTAATTTAAGTATGCTCTGGGCACCGGTGGCTAGATCACCTTGGGGGGTTCTACAAGAGTATGCTCCGGTCTTGAAACCTAGCCGCCGCATCTTTTCGTAGAATTTTCGAGCATTACCCCTGTCGGCCAGCTTATCAAGCTTTTTATTCTCACGCATTTCGGCATCTTTCTTTTTCTTTCTGCAAATGCGTCACGCTTCCCTCTTCCATTCTCGGTATCTATCCCATCCCGCATGTTGTGGTCGATCGTAGCGTTGCGAGCTAGGCAGCCTGTTTTCTCTCTGCTGCGACACGGCACTCCTCGTCGTACCAGCTGTTCTTTTGTACTTTCCGAAAACCAATGGTTTCGGTTGCAGCTGTACGTAAGGAGTTTGAAATGCCGTTCCACAGTTCCCTTATACCGAGTTCTTGATGAGTGCTCTCAGAGAGCAGGAGTGCAAGCCGAGTAGAAAAACGTTCGGCTGTCTGTTGTGATTGCAGTTTCTCGACGCAGAACCTTCCTTGTGTTTGCTGACTTGCGTTTTTTGCTGCACAGAGGCGGGTGCGTATCTTGGCTGCAACAGGATATTAGTCCGAGTCTATGTTAGGACCTCGGACCGTACGCACGTCTAGAACACTGGAGACGTGTCTTCCATCTACCACAACATGATCTCTCTGGTTGGTGGTTGGTGTATTTTCATGTGCTGGAATCTAGTACCACAGATAACCATATTTCGGGCCCCGGAGAAGTCGATCAGCTTCAACCCTTTTCGGGATGTTTTCTCGTGGAGGCTAAATTTACCGACCGTAGTGCCAAAGATACCTTCTTTGTCCACCCTGGCATTGAAGTCGCCAAGCACGATTTTGACATCGTGGCGGGGTCATCTCTAATAAGTGCGCTCCAAGCACTCATAAAAGGCATCTTTGGTCACATCGTCCTTCTCTTCCGTCGGAGCGTGGGCGCAAATCAGCGATATGTTGAAGAACCTCGCTTTGATGCGGATTGTGGCTAGACGTTCATTCTCCGGAGTCAATGATAGTACTCGGCAACGGAGTCTCTCACCCACCACAAATCCAACACCAAACTTGCGCTCCTTTATATGGCCACTGTAGTAAATGTCACAAGGACCTACTCGTTTCTGTCCTTGTCCCGTCCATCGCATTTCTTGGACGGCGGTGATTCGTTTGCCATGGTCGTCATCAAAAGGGGGGTCTCTCGTCCGAGGCAGATTGTTGGTTTTCATTGGGGGGTGTCTCGTCCGAGGCAATTGTTGGTTTTCATTGGGGGGTGTTTTTAGCTCGCCTTCAAATGGATGTTTTTAGGCTACCCAGAGGATACTTGGTCAAAGACCAGAAGTCGTGAGCTGCTTGAGTCATATGTAAAAGAATCGTTTCTGGCCACTCCTAAGTGAATGGCGATCAGAAAACTTTCCTCACTTGCGTGAACTTCTACACATGACTCCATCCTCCAACAACAACAATCAATCTACGATCATAAAATACTTGAACATTATCAGTCAGCTTCATATGATTTCGACATCGCAACTCTGAAATCGTTCATAGTAAGTGCGCTCTTCAAATTTCAAAAAGCAACCACCAATGCAAAGCAATATCTCCAGCTATTCAATGAAGCAATGGAAAGGCACAAACCATCCAAAGACAAATGAGACACCCACACTTCTTTTACGGTAATAAACGACCAAGGTGTCACCATGAGCGTCGGGATTTTACCAACGTACAGCAGAACCAGCTGGGATATAATGGGTTGTCAAAAAAGTCTTGCGGTATTTTTATTGAATCAATTCGTGTGGACTCCAAGCTTCTTAAAATGGTTTATAACGGTTTGATGACTACTATGCCGGCCTCTTTCGACCAATTCAGCAGGTATCGGGTCCATAAACTCCACAAATTTTATTGGCGGCTTGAGATGCACTTTTGCCTTTATCGTAGTAGTACTGTAAAATATGCCGTATTTTCTCTTTATTTTGCTCCGTGTTTGCGACGCTTTGACTCACAAACGACTTAAAAGAAACGACTATCAATCAAACACGTGTTAGCGCGTGAAATGAGCTTTCCAGAAAAGGTATAGCATGACCCGAAGCGACGAATAAAACTAGAACTACGCGATTTTAGCGCCAACTAGCGACACCACCGCAAGACTTTTTTGACAACCTAATATTAAGCTCACAAAGAGGAAAAATATGTATATGTATATTAGATACTTATAGCCATAATTAATATATACTATAATAAGGTGACATTTGAATTTAAACTGCGCGCGTCTAAGGATTTGGAGAATTATTTTTTTTTTAGGTTGGTAGTACTGTCAGTCACATTTATGTGAAATTTCATGTCAAAATATTCATTAGTGTTTGAGATACGTGTCGTTTTGTGAGCTGCTAAAAGTGAGATTTTCGTTTTTTGCGATGTCGAATTTTGTTGAGCAAAGAATTTGCATTAAAGTTTGTTTACGGAATCAATTTTCTGCTGCGGATACGTTTTGGATGGTGCAGAAAGCATTTGGTGATGAGGCTATGTCTAAAAAAAATGTTTACAAGTAGTATAGTGAGTTCCAAACCGGCCGTGAACATGTCGAATACGAAGAGCGTCCATCTCGACTGATACCGAAAACATTGAATTTTTTGGAAAAAAGGTCTCGCGTTGAAGTGTGTGAAACGCTACTTTCCGACTACCAGGGTGTCATGAAACGCATTATAACTGGCGTAGAGACTTGGATCTATGCTTACGACCCTGAAACAACCGATCAATCGAGCGAATATCGTGCCAAAAGAGAGCCAAGACCAAAAAAAATCGCGCCAAAGTCGCTAAAAAATCAAGGCCATGTTGACTGTTTTCTTCGATTATCGTGGTGTTGTGCATTATGAATTCCTTCCAACCGGTCAAACAGTCAATAAGAAATATTATTTGAACGTTATGCGTCGTTTGCGTAACGCTAACCGCCTAAAAAGGGCGGAATTGTGGAAAGACAATTCTTGGTTTTTACATCACGATAATGCACCATCCCATACTGCCCGCGTAATTCGTGATCATTTCGCTAAAAACTCAACCCATATCATTCCGCAACCACCGTATTCATCTGATCTGGCGGCGTGCGACTTCTGGCTGTTCACCAAGCTCAAAAGACCACTCCGGGGACACTGTTTTTATACCATAGAGGAGATTCAAGCGGCAGCGAAGACGGAACAGAAGGCCATCTCGGAAAGTGACTACCACCAGTGTTTCAAAGATTGGAAAATCCGTTGGCATAAGTGCATTTTATCGGAAGGGGATTACTTTGAAGGGGATGAAATTGATTTGGAAGAATTAATAAAGAATTTTCAAAATAAATACAACGCCACCTTATTTTTTGGGCACAGAAAAGAAAAGAAAGTTGTTATTAGTTACACTATTTATAACTCAAGAACGGATGAACCGTTTTGGCTGAAAATTGGCGGAGGTAGCTTAGAACCAGGACATAGGATACCTTTTATATCTTTATGTCAAAATTTAATACAACTCATAAATACAAAAATTATATTTCAATTAATAAGCATTTGTTCAAAATTCATGTTTGTAGGAATCATTTGAATATATGCGTACAATTTTAAGCAGTCTTCTCAAAAATAATACAAGTGCTAAGTATTTGGAATAGAAGAAATGAACTGCAACCAAATACGCAGTGATATAGATTATAACTGGCTAAGTAATCAGTCGTTGAATATGTATTATGCCACGTTCGTCCCAAAAGACTGATGTCATAACTTTTCCAGCCAACTTTTTCACGCCTGAGAAACGGTTCATCATGTGCGGTCCACTAGAATGACTGCCGATTGGACTCCAGTGGAAAATAATGGATCGGATGGATATTCCGATTAGAGATCACTTAAACATTTCTCAGAATCAGTTATTCGTTGTTTTTGTTGGATTATGAACTTGCGAGGTACCTACTTTGCTCATATCGCCTGTTTCCAGTTTAGCAAATATCTTTTCAACGGTGGTTTTCCCTAAGCCAAAATTCAACAGTATTTTCCCCCAAAAAACAATACTTTATTAACACACGAAATGCTTTATGATCCATTTCTTTATAAAAAAACACAAGTTGCTTCACAAAAATGATATATCTCATTAACTAATAGTTATAATCCAACTAATAGAAATCATATAGATGGTAGTATACTTATTAGTATTATCTAACTATGTATCAGCCACAGTGAAACGTGGACGGGTCCTCTTGTATTGTTATATAAGAACCGCAGGCCACAGTAGTCAGCGCTTTAACTTAGTGAATTAATTAGTTATAATTAACTCTCTTGTAAATAAATAAATATAAAATCGCGTAATTCTAAAAAACCTTCATCGCTCATGAGAGCCGGAAAGTATTGTCACAGATCTTCAAGCACAAGTCACGAAGACACATAAAAATAATTCAATATTAAACAAAGTATCTATTAAATTATACATTTTTATTGTATACATCGAATCTATAGAAAACATTACGAAAATCTATCAAATCAAACATATTTTAAATTACGTCGTCATCAAGCCTCAAGCAAATACATCAAGCTATCGAATCTTGTGCCGCAGTGCAAATCCTGTCAGACGTTCGGTCACACTATAAAGTATTTTTGTAAACCAGCAAGGTGTGTGAAAAGTGTTAGGAATCCTGCATCTCTAAGCTGCACAAAACTGCTGAGCTAAAGCCAAAATGCTGTAACTGAAATCAGAATCACCCTGTGAGCTATAAGGAATGTGAAGTGGCAAATCAATTTGAAACAAATAAAAACGCGACAAAGAAAAATAAAGAGCATAGCCATTAACCAAAACACTTCAGAACAACCACGTCTACTGTTCCTCAGAAAGAAGTTACTAATGTGAGTCAGCAATGTGAGAAACCCTCATTTGCCAGCGTAACTATATGTACTACATAATCGAGGCATACATATGTCTACAGACCAAACAAATTCGAATGCCATTGGTGATATTTACCGGTAATTTCACGTCAATTCTCAACAATCTTAATAAGCTATAAGAGCAAAAAGGAACTAAACACATGAACGTCTTACTCAATTAGAGCGACAACAAACCAAAAATAAATCTCTAAGCTGAAACCAATAGAAATTATGAATGCAAATGACTTGCTCAAACGTAGAAAGGAATTAGGTACATTACTCTTCTTCTTCTTAATTGGCGATGGCACCGCTTACGCGATTATAGCCGCGTCAACAAAAGCGCCGCGTCTTTCCGCTACGTGGCGCCAATTGGATATCCCAAGCGAAGCCAGGTTCTTCTCCACTTGGTCCCTCCAAGGAGTGGAGGTCTTCCTCTTCCTTTGCCTCCCCCGTCGGGTACTGCGTCGAATACTTTCAGAGCTGAAGTGTTGACCTCGCCAGCGGAGCCGCTGTCTTTTAATTCGCTGAACTATGTCAATGTCGTCGTATACCTCGTACAGCTCATCGTTCCATCGAATGCGATATTCGCCGTGGCCAATGCGCAAAGGACCATAAATTTTTCGAAAAAGGACCTTTTCTTCCAGCCTTCCATATACAGGACGGATTATGAGGACTATAAGTTTGGTTTTTGTTCGTCGAGAGAGGACTTTATTTTAATTGCCTATCAGTCGAAGTAGCACCTGTTGGCAAGAGTAATCCCTTGAGTTCAGGTGACATGTTGGTGGTGTAATACTGGTTCCAAATAGACGAAATTATCTCAACTTAAATTTATGACTTCAAATGACGTGGAGCCACAATGCGAATTTTGTTTCATGACAGAGATATTTCTCTTGCCCTCGTTCACTGCCAGACCCATTTGCGTTGTCCTTGTCCAGTCTGGAAAGCAGAACTACAGCGCGGGTGTTAAAGCCATATCAATGTCTCGGCATACGCTAGCAGCTGTACACTCTTATAAAAGATTACCTGCTCGTTCAGTTCTGCCTCGAATAATTTTCTCCAGCAGCAGATTGAAAAAGTCACACGATAGGGAGTCGCCTTGCTGAAACCTCGTTTGGTATCGACGGCTCGGAGAGGGCCTCCTGATCCTGACGGGCTTTGAGTGTGCTCAACTCAGTTTACAAAGCCGTATTGTTTGGGGATACCAAATTCAGACTCGCGCATAAAGGGCCTTTTCGGCTGTCGAAAGCAGCTTTGAAATCGACGAGACGTGGTGTGTGTCGATTCTCCTTTCACGGGTTTTCCAGATTTGGCGCATGGTGAATATCGGTCGGTTGTTGATTTACAAGGTCTAAAGCCACTGATAAGGTCCAATCAGTTTGTTGACGGGGGCTTTAATCTTTCACAAATACGTCGACAGAACCTTATATGTGATGTTGGGAGGCTAACCCACGGTAGTTGGCGCAGATTGTGGGGTCCCTTTTTTGTGGATTGGTCATGCACACTTAAATTCCATCGTTGGGCATATTGTCCGACCATATTTTGCAAAGAAGCTGATGCATGCACCTTATCATCTTCGCCGCCGTTTTGAGTAGCTGGCGCATCCGTCGGCCCCTGCCGCTTTTTGTTTTTCAGGCGGCAGTTGCTATTCGAACTTCTTCATGCGGGCAATGGCTCTGCCCTCGTCATGATTGGGGTATCGGGTTCCTTTCTCCTGGTGTTGTGCGTTACTGCCATTCAGCAGGTTGGAGAAGTGTTCCTCCAATTTAAGTATGCTCTGGTCGGTGGCTAGATCACCTTGGGGGGTTCTACAAGAGTATGCTCCGGTCTTGAAACTGCGCCGTTTTTCTAGAATTTTCGAGCATTACCCCTCGCCGCTTATCAAGCTTTTTATTCTCACGCATTTCGGCATTTTTTTCTTTCTGCAAATGTCACGCTTCCCTCTTCCATTCTCGGTATCTATCCCATCCCGCATGTTGGTCACGTACGTACTAGCCAGCCTGTTTTCTCTCTGCTGCGACACGGCACTCCTCGTCGTACCAGCTGTTCTTTTTCTTTCCGAAAACCAATGGTTTCGGTTGCAGCTGTACGTATTTGAATGCCGTTCCACAGTTCCCTTATACCTTCTTGACGAGTGCTCTCAGAGAGAGGAGTGCAAGCCGAGTAGAAAAACGTTCGGCTGTCTTGATTGCAGCTTCTCGAGTAACCTTCCTTGTGTTTGCTGACTTGCTTTTTTGCACAGAGGCGGTGCGTATCTTGCTGCAACAGGATATTAGTCGATCTATGTTAGGACCTCGGAGACTTGTCTTCCATCTACCACAACATGATTCTGTGGTGGCTTTTCGATCCGGAGACAGCCAGGAAGCTTGGTGTATTTTCATGTGGAATCTAGACCACAGATAACCATATTTCGGGCCGGAAAGTCGACAGCTCAACCCTTTTCGGGATGTTTTCTCGGGAGGCTAAATTTCGACCGTAGTGCCAAAACCTTCTTTGCTCCCCGTGAGTTGCCAAACGATTTTGACATCGTGGCGGGGGCATCTCTCATAAGGGCTCCAAGCTCAAAAGCATCTTTGTCACATCGTCCTTCTCTTCCGTCGGAGCGGGGCAAAAGCGTAGTTGAAGAACCTCGCTTTGATGCGGATTGTGGCTAGACGTTCATTCTCCGAGTCAATAGTACTCGGCAACGGAGTCTTCACCCACCACAAATCCAACACCAAACTTGCGCTCCTTTATGGCCCTGTAGTAATGTAAGGACCTACTGTTTCTGTCCTTGTCCCGTCCACGCTTTTTGGACGGCGGTGATTCGTTTGCCATGGTCGTCATCAAAAGGGGGGCCTCGTCGAGGCGTTGGTTTTCATTGGGGGGTGTTTTTAGCTCGCCTTCAAATGGATGTTTTTAGGCTACCCAGAGGATACTTGGTAAAGACCAGATGGAGTGCTTGGTCATATAAAAGAACGTTTCTGGCCTCCTAAGTGAATGGCGTCAGAAAACTTTCCTCACTTGCGTGAACTTCTACACATGACTCCATCCTCCACAAAAAATCATCTACGATCATAAAATACAACATTATCAGTCAGCTTCATATGATTTCGACACCAACTAATCGTTCATAGTAAGTCGCTCTTCAAATTTCAAAAAGCACCACCAATGCAAAGCAATACTCCAGCTATTCAATGAGCAATGGAAAGCACAAACCATCCAAAGACAAATGAGACACCCACACTTCTTTTACGGTAATAAACGACCAAGGTTCACCATGAGCGTCGGGATTTTACCAACGTACAGCAGAACCAGCGGGATATAATGGTTGTCAAAAAAGCTTGCGGTATTTTTATTGAATCAATTCGTGTGGATCCAAGCTTCTTAAAATGGTTTATAACGGTTTGATGACTACTATCGGTCTTTCGACCAATTCAGCAGGTATCGGGTCCAAAACTCCACAAATTTATTGGCGGCTGAGATGCACTTTTGCCTTTATCGTAGTAGTACTGTAAAATATGCCGTATTTTCTCTTTATTTTGCTCGTGTTTGCGACGCTTTGACTACAAACGACTTAAAAGAAACGACTATCAATCAAACACGTGTTAGCGCGTGAAATGAGTTTCCAGAAAAGGTATAGCTACCCGAAGGACGAATAAAACTGAACTACCGATTTAGCGCCAACTAGCGACACCACCCAAACTTTTTTGACAACCTAATATTAAGCTCACAAAGAGGAAAAATGTATATGTATTTAGATACTTATAGATATTAATAATACTAAAATAAGGTACATTTAATTTAAACTGCGCGCGCTAAGGATTTGGAGAATTATTTTTTTTTTGGTTGGTAGTACTGTCAGTCACATTTGGAATTTATGTCAAATATTCATTAGTGTTTGAGTACTGTCGTTTTGTGAGCTGTAAAAGTGAGATTTCGTTTTGCGATGTCATTTTGTGAGCAAAGAATTTGATTAAAGTTTGTTTACGAATCAATTTTCTGCTGCGGATACTTTTTGGATGGTGCAGAAAGCATTTGGTGATGAGGCTATGTCTAAAAAAAATGTTTACAAGTGGTATAGTGAGTTCCAAACCGGCCGTGAACATGTCGAAACGAAGAGCGTCCATCTCGACTGATACCGAAAACATTGAATTTTTGGAAAAAAGGTGTTGAAGTGTGTGAAACGCTACTTTCCGACTACCAGGGTGCAGAAACGCATTATAACTGGCGTAGAGACTTAGATCTATGCTTACGCCCTGAAACAACCATACACGAAATGTGCCAAAAGAGAGCCAAGACCAAAAAAAATCGCGCCAAAGTCGCTAAAAAATCAAGGCCATGTTGACTGTTTTCTTCGATTATCGTGGTGTTGTGCATTATGAATTCCTTCCAACCGGTCAAACAGTCAATAAGAAATATTATTTGAACGTTATGCGTCGTTTGCGTAACGCTAACCGCCTAAAAAGGGCGGAATTGTGGAAAGACAATTCTTGGTTTTTACATCACGATAATGCACCATCCCATACTGCCCGCGTAATTCGTGATCATTTCGCTAAAAACTCAACCCATATCATTCCGCAACCACCGTATTCATCTGATCTGGCGGCGTGCGACTTCTGGCTGTTCACCAAGCTCAAAAGACCACTCCGGGGACACTGTTTTTATACCATAGAGGAGATTCAAGCGGCAGCGAAGACGGAACAGAAGGCCATCTCGGAAAGTGACTACCACCAGTGTTTCAAAGATTGGAAAATCCGTTGGCATAAGTGCATTTTATCGGAAGGGGATTACTTTGAAGGGGATGAAATTGATTTGGAAGAATTAATAAAGAATTTTCAAAATAAATACAACGCCACCTTATTTTTTGGGCACAGAAAAGAAAAGAAAGTTGTTATTAGTTACACTATTTATAACTCAAGAACGGATGAACCGTTTTGGCTGAAAATTGGCGGAGGTAGCTTAGAACCAGGACATAGGATACTTTATATCTTTATGTCAAAATTTAATACAACTCATAAATACAAAAATTATATTTCAATTAATAAGATTTGTTCAAAATTCATGTTTGTAGGAATCATTTGAATATATGCGTACAATTTTAAGCAGTCTTCTAAAAATAATACAAGTGCTAAGTATTTGGAATAGAAGAAATGAACTGCAACCAAATACGCAGTGATATAGATTATAACTGGCTAAGTAATCATCGTTAATATGTATTATGCCACGTTCGTCCCAAAACTGATGTCATAACTTTTCCAGCCAACTTTTTCACGCCTGAGAACGGTTCATCATGTGCGTCCACTAGAATGACTGCCGATTGGACTCCAGTGGAATAATGGATCGGATGGATATCCGATTAGAGATCACTTAAACATTTCTCAGAATCAGTTATTCGTTGTTTTTGTTGGATTATGAACTTGCGAGGTACCTACTTTGCTCATATCCTGTTTCCAGTTTAGCAAATATCTTTTCAACGGTGTTTTCCCTAAGCCAAAATTCAACAGTATTTTCCCAAAAAACAATACTTTATTAACACACGAAATGCTTTATGATCCATTTCTTTAAAAAAAACACAAGTTCTTCACAAAAATGATATATCTCATAACTAATAGTTATAATCCAACTAATAGAAATCATATAGATGTAGTATACTTATTAGTATTATCTATGTATCAGCCACAGTGAACGTGGACGGGTCCTCTTGTATTGTATATAAGAACCGCAGGCCACAGTAGTCAGCGCTTAACTTAGTGAATTAATTAGTTATAATTAACTCTCTTTAAATAAATAAATATAAAACCGTAATTCTAAAAAACCTTCATGTCATGAGAGCCAAAGTATTGTCACAGATCTCAAGCACAAGTCACGAAGACAATAAAAATAATTCAATATTAAAAAATATCTATTAAATTATACATTTTTATTGTATACATCGAATCTATAGAAAACATTACGAAAATCTATCAAATCAAACATATTTTAAATTACGTCGTCATCAAGCCTCAAGCAAATACATCAAGCTATCGAATCTTGTGCCGCAGTGCAAATCCTGTCAGACGTTCGGTCACACTATAAAGTATTTTTGTAAACCAGCAAGGTGTGTGAAAAGTGTTAGGAATCCTGCATCTCTAAGCTGCACAAAACTGCTGAGCTAAAGCCAAAATGCTGTAACTGAAATCAGAATCACCCTGTGAGCTATAAGGAATGTGAAGTGGCAAATCAATTTGAAACAAATAAAAACGCGACAAAGAAAAATAAAGAGCATAGCCATTAACCAAAACACTTCAGAACAACCACGTCTACTGTTCCTCAGAAAGAAGTTACTAATGTGAGTCAGCAATGTGAGAAACCCTCATTTGCCAGCGTAACTATATGTACTACATAATCGAGGCATACATATGTCTACAGACCAAACAAATTCGAATGCCATTGGTGATATTTACCGGTAATTTCACGTCAATTCTCAACAATCTTAATAAGCTATAAGAGCAAAAAGGAACTAAACACATGAACGTCTTACTCAATTAGAGCGACAACAAACCAAAAATAAATCTCTAAGCTGAAACCAATAGAAATTATGAATGCAAATGACTTGCTCAAACGTAGAAAGGAATTAGGTACATTACTCTTCTTCTTCTTAATTGGCGATGGCACCGCTTACGCGATTATAGCCGCGTCAACAAAAGCGCCGCGTCTTTCCGCTACGTGGCGCCAATTGGATATCCCAAGCGAAGCCAGGTTCTTCTCCACTTGGTCCCTCCAAGGAGTGGAGGTCTTCCTCTTCCTTTGCCTCCCCCGTCGGGTACTGCGTCGAATACTTTCAGAGCTGAAGTGTTGACCTCGCCAGCGGAGCCGCTGTCTTTTAATTCGCTGAACTATGTCAATGTCGTCGTATACCTCGTACAGCTCATCGTTCCATCGAATGCGATATTCGCCGTGGCCAATGCGCAAAGGACCATAAATTTTTCGCAGAACCTTTCTCTCGAAAACTCTTAAGTTCGACTCATCGGTTGTTGTCATTGTCCAGGCCTCTGCACCATATAGCAGGACGGGAATTATGAGCGACTTATAGAGTTTGGTTTTTGTTCGTCGAGAGAGGACTTTACTTTTCAATTGCCTACTCAGTCCGAAGTAGCACCTGTTGGCAAGAGTAATCCTGCGTTGGAGTTCCAGGCTGACATTGTTGGTGGTGTTAATACTGGTTCCTAAATAGACGAAATTATCTACAACTTCAAATTTATGACTGTCAACAGTGACGTGAGAGCCAAGTCGCGAATGCGACGATTGTTTGTTTCATGACAGGAGATATTTCGTCTTGCCCTCGTTCACTGCCAGACCCATTTGCGTTGCTTCCTTGTCCAGTCTGGAGAAAGCAGAACTAACAGCGCGGGTGTTAAAGCCGATGATATCAATGTCATCAGCATACGCTAGCAGCTGTACACTCTTATAAAAGATTGTACCTGCTCGATTCAGTTCTGCAGCTCGAATAATTTTCTCCAGCAGCAGATTGAAAAAGTCACACGATAGGGAGTCGCCTTGTCTGAAACCTCGTTTGGTATCGAACGGCTCGGAGAGGGCCTTCCTGATCCTGACGGAGCTTTGAGTGTTGCTCAACGTCAGTTTACAAAGCCGTATTAGTTTTGCGGGGATACCAAATTCAGACATCGCGGCATAAAGGCAGCTCCTTTTCGTGCTGTCGAAAGCAGCTTTGAAATCGACGAAGACGTGGTGTGTGTCGATTCTCCTTTCACGGGTCTTTTCCAAGATTTGGCGCATGGTGAATATCTGGTCGGTTGTTGATTTACAAGGTCTAAAGCCACACTGATAAGGTCCAATCAGTTTGTTGACGGTGGGCTTTAATCTTTCACACAATACGCTCGACAGAACCTTATATGCGATGTTGAGGAGGCTAATCCCACGGTAGTTGGCGCAGATTGTGGGGTCTCCTTTTTTGTGGATTGGTCACTGCACACTTAAATTCCAATCGTTGGGCATACTTTCGTCCGACCATATTTTGCAAAGAAGCTGATGCATGCACCTTATCAGCTCTTCGCCGCCGTGTTTGAGTAGCTCGGCCGGCAATCCGTCGGCCCCTGCCGCTTTGTTGTTTTTCAGGCGGGCAGTTGCTATTCGAACTTCTTCATGCTCGGGCAATGGAACGTCTGCTCCATCGTCATCGATTGGGGTATCGGGTTCGCTTTCTCCTGGTGTTGTGCGTTCACTGCCATTCAGCAGGTTGGAGAAGTGTTCCCTCCATAATTTAAGTATGCTCTGGGCATCGGTGGCTAGATCACCTTGGGGGGTTCTACAAGAGTATGCTCCAGTCTTGAAACCTTCTGTAAGCCGCCGCATTTTTTCGTAGAATTTTCGAGCATTACCCCTGTCGGCCAGCTTATCAAGCTTTTCATTCTCACGCATTTCGGCATCTTTCTTTTTCTTTCTGCAAATGCGTCACGCTTCCCTCTTCCATTCTCGGTATCTATCCCATCCCGCATGTTGTGGTCGATCGTAGCGTTGCGAGCTAGGCAGCCTGTTTTCTCTCTGCTGCGACACGGCACTCCTCGTCGTACCAGCTGTTCTTTTGTACTTTCCGAAAACCAATGGTTTCGGTTGCAGCTGTACGTAAGGAGTTTGAAATGCCGTTCCACAGTTCCCTTATACCGAGTTCTTGACGAGTGCTCTCAGAGAGCAGGAGTGCAAGCCGAGTAGAAAAACGTTCGGCTGTCTGTTGTGATTGCAGCTTCTCGACGTAGAACCTTCCTTGTGTTTGCTGACGTGCGTTTTTTGTTGCACAGAGGCGGGTGCGTATCTTGGCTGCAACAGGATATTAGTCCGAGTCTATGTTAGGACCTCGGAGCGTACGCACGTCTAGAACACTGGAGACGTGTCTTCCATCTACCACAACATGATCTCTCTGGTTGGTGGTTGGTGTATTTTCATGTGCTGGAATCTAGTACCACAGATAACCATATTTCGGGCCCCGGAGAAGTCGATCAGCTTCAACCTTTTTCGGGATGTTTTCGCGTGGAGGCTGAATTTACCGACCTTCGTACCAAAGATACCTTCTTTGCCCACCCTGGCGTTAAAGTCGCCAATAGCGATTTTGATATCTTGGCGGGGTCAACGCTCATAGGTGTGCTCCAAGCGCTCATACGAGGCATCTTTGGTCACATCGTCTTTCTCTTCCGTCGGTGCGTGGCCGCAAATCAGCGATATGTTGAATAACCTCGCTTTGATGCGGATTTTGGCTAGACGTTCATTCACCGGAGTGTATGATAGTACTCGGCGATGGGCAAACTTGCGCTCCTTTATATGGCCACTGTAGTAAATGCCAAAAGGACTTACTGGTCTCTGTCCTTGTCCCGTCCATCGCATTTTTTGTACGGCGGTAATGTTAGCATTTATTTTCACGAGGACATCAACCAGCTGGGCAGCGGCACCTTCCCAATTAAGGGACCGGACATTCCAGGTGCATGCCCTCAATTCGTAGTCCTTATTTCGTTTGCCATGGTCGTCACCAAAAGGGGGGTCACTCATCCGAGGGCTGTTGCTCCTTTTCATTGGTATGATTTTTTACGTGGTCCTTAACCCAACGCACAACCCTGCGGAGGGAATTTTTCGCCTTCTCACTTTAGCTCGCCTTCAAACGGATGTTCTTAGGCTACCCAGAGGATACTTGGGCAAAGATCGAAAGTCGTGAGCGGCTTGAGTCATATGTAACAGAATCGTTTCTGACCACTCCCAAGTAAATGGCGATCAGAGAACTTTCCTCATTTGCGTGAACTTCTACACATGACTCCATCCTCCGCACATGGCTCCATTCTCCGTGTCTCAAATACTAATGAATATTTTGACGTGGAATTTAGCAAAGGTGTCACTAACGATGCTACCAATTTACCGATTCGAAAAACACGCGTAGTATAAATTAAAAATTCCATTTTCAATTTGATCACAGTAGTATATATGAAAAAATTATAAAATGCTCCGCATAATTTTTTAATAATTGTGCAAATATTTTTATTTTCATTATTTTATTCAACTTCTATTAAAAATTATTTTGCACTCCTCATTTCAATGTGTTATAGCAGCATGTTCTTGAGTTTTTTTTAATATTTGAACATCGAAATTATTATTCTAAGTCGAATGCCACCGAGAAAATGTAACCTCAACAACGTGCGAAGCATAAAGGCACGACGCAAGCGTGTTGAAAGAGTATTAAACTACCAGATAATTAATGCACTGTTCTTGAGGAAAAAAATGAATTGATTCAGAGTATTTTTTCGAATATGCAGAGTAATATGTTGAATCATAACTGGCTCAGTGTGTGGGCTATTTTGGTAGCCAAAAATGTTGATGTAGACGAAATTAACTTCCAAATACAACAGTTGTTACCAGGCGATCTGATGTCTTTTAAATCAATGTATACTGTTCCTAATGAAAATGAAAGTGTAAGTTATCCAATTGAATTTTTAAATTCACTGAATATACGCTGACTGCCACCACATAATCTTCGATTAAAGAATGGTTCACATATTTTTCTCCTGCGTAATTTGAATCCACCTTGATTATGCAATGGTACGAGTTTGGCTATCAAAAAGATCATTGCAAATATTCTTGAAATAACCATATAATCTTGAAAGTTTAAAGGCGAAGTGGTCCCGTTGCTATGTATTCCAATGATACCATCGGATTCCACGATACCCTTCAGGTGGCTACAATTTCCAGTTCGTTTTGCTTTTGCAATGACGATAAATAAATCTCAAGGCCAAACAATGTTTATTTGTGGTTTAGATTAGGAAAATCCATGTTTTTCTCATGGGCAACAATATGTTGCAGTTCACGTTTAGAAAAACCGTCGAATCACTTTGTGTTAGCTAAATACGGATTAACCAAAAATATTTCGCACCAATTAGTGCTAAATTAAATTGAGGTTAAAAGAATTGATAATTCAAAATTATGAATTTTATATATTATTAATGAAAGGTTGGGATAGATTCAGGTTGCGCAACCTTGCTCAATATGAATCTAACGCAACCTTGTCTGCGAAGATGTTCGAGCAGCTGGGGAAGCGGTGACAATCGGCGATCGTTTGTTCGTTTTTTTCGGCACAGCTCGGCTTTTCTACCAACTAACCATCATTGTTTGTTTTCATTTGAACAATGTTGCCATTGCTCAATAAGCATATGTATTTTTGTACACATCTATGTTTTCAATTACAATTTTTTACAATATAAAATATCAAAACTGAAAACAAACTATTAAAAATAGTTTATATACTTATAAATAATAGCATTCGACTCTGATTTTGAGTTATTTTAAGAAAATTTCAAACATATTGAACAGATTGAATTATAAAAGTTGATAATTACTGCAGTATATCGATATTGGCAACGCTGCGTTGTGAGAGAGCAATCAGCTGCCACGTTATCTGCGGCAAAATCCAAATGTCGTGGATTCTCACGTCATCCCACGTCAAAGAGAGAAGGGAGCAGCGTTTTTCACTGTGCAGTTACATTGCGCGCCCATAAGATAGGTCGTTCCAGCTGACTCGGGCCACGATTCTGCGTTTTTGACTGTTCCTGCTGTTATACTTCTTATACGAGTTCGGAAAAGGTTGCGATAGATTCAGGTTGCGCAACCTTGTCTGCGAAGATGTTCGAGTAGCAAGGGAAGCGGTGACAATCGGCGATCGTTTCTTTCGGCCCAGCTCGGATTTTCTACCAACAACACAATGTTGCCATGCTTATGCTATTGTTGTTTTTGTAGAACAATGTTTCAATTTTTGGTTGGTGACATATTCACATGTGTGCGCATATGCATGTTTGTTTGCTTGTGCATTATCGAAGCTATACTTCTTTTTCTTTCGTTTGTCTTTCATCTCTGCGAATTCTCACCTATTTTGTGTGACTTTTGGATGAAATACTCTGTGTTGGCCTTTGAAAAATTAAGACTATACTTCACAGGATCATTTCTATAGTTAGTCTTCATTCACATTTTTTGGAAATCGACCCGCGATGAAGAGGTATACCGTTTTATCTGACAGCGTGAGGTCTATGAACTTCATTTCTAATTTTGTCTTGTGGCATATTAGAAATGATGTTTCTTCGAAAATCGCTCGCTTACAACGGATAAAATGACTTCTGAGTGGTGATTTTAATGAATAAATTCCAAGGTATTACACAAAAATAATGCAATCAAATAAGTACAGTACGCTTCTGTATGTTTTTATGCTTGCGCATTATTTTTCTTTCGTTTGTCTTTCATTTCTGCGAATTCTCAGCTATTTTGTGTGACTTTATTGCTTTCGTTTCTGCGAATTCCTTGTGTGACTTTTGGTTAAATACTCTGCGTTGGCCGTTGAAAAGTTAAGACTATACTTCACAGGTTCATTTCGGTAGTCAGTCTTCATTTACTTTCTTTACAAATCGATCCGCGATGACGAGGTGACTATTCACATGTATGCGCATATGTATGTTTGTATGCTTATGCATTATTGAAGTTACGAGTATACTTCTTTTTCTTTCGTTTGTCTTTCATTTTTGCGAATTCTCAACTATTTTGTGTGACTTTTGGTTGAACGGCTGCGTTAGCCGTTGAAAAGTTAAGACTTCACGGGATCATTTCTGTAGACATTGTTTATTTACTAATTAATTCGTGTTCTATATAATATTGACGTACTATTTGTAGTATTAGTACACGGTGAATAGTGATTTAAATAAACAATAAAATAAGTGACACGTAATAATACGCGAATTCCAGGTTATGTGATGGTAAGTTTCTCTTGAATATTTCAATTGTCCGTAATAGATGAACCTTGTGCATTAAACTTGTGCTCTTAAAACTAATATCAATTGGATTGGCAAAAATTTTAATGTTTCGATTTTAAATAGATTTTACAGTGGAAAAAGACAGTGCAGCCCGTGTTTCAAGAGGAGAGAAAACAGCACAATATTATCGTGAATACCGAGCACGAAAGAAAGCAGAGCGGGAAAAGGAGAAATTAGAAATAATGGTAGTCATTCGAGGAAGAGGAATACAGCTGCGGAATATCAGAGAGTGCGTAAAAAAGATTCCAAGTCTGCTGTTCCATCAATCTCTGCGGGAGCATCCATAACTACTGATGAATCAACGATTGTCAATTCATCGATAACTGCTGGGCCTTCAACGCGTGTTGATGGATTACAAAAGAGAGATGGTTACGCTGCGTATTCCCTTCCGCAACGAAAAGACAGAACTACTTTCAGAGTCAAAATTCCTTCATTTAGACTTTGCTTTATAAAATATGCATAATAAATTTATAAAATGTGAATTTAAGTTTTCTAGTTTTCTTTCATACAAAATGATATGCATTTCTGAATATCACTAAGAAGTATAACTTCTTCCGCGCGTAGGAACTCCACGCACCTTTTTTTTTCTTAAAGATTTAAAACTATTTGTTATAAATTTAAATTAAAAAGCTATTTTTAAAATAATTCTTTTGTATTAACTCTTGCCGACTTCAATAGTATGAAAATGTTGTTCAATCGTATTAAAAAATACTTCCCTTTCAAATTCCAATCCAGTGGATTCTTATACCAGCTTTAACGTTTCCGTCTTCGTTCATACATAATAATTTCATTGTATTTAGCTGTGGCTGTTCTCCGTGAAGAGTTTACTACAATGTAATACGAGTAACAAAAAATTTAGCCACAGCAACTCGTGACCAAGCCTGCTAGTAGTTTATATTTTCGAAGGATCAACTGTTATTTTGTTGTATTTAATTATACTTGTATGCCTTATACATTCTTATTATTCTATATTAATTGAAAATTATGGTTTATCATTGGAAATCTTCCTGTTTGTCGTTAATAATTATGCGGATGTGTTCGATTCAAGAAAGGAGGAATAAATAAGAACATCGTATATAAGAATACCATTTACGTATCTTTGCAAACTTGATGGGGTATTTATCAGGCTGAGCGGTGTACAAAAGAATTGGTATTACCTGTCGGATACAAAAAGGGTCCGATGGAAATCTGGACTCTAAATCTAAAATTGTTAATACTTTTGCATTTCCTAAATACTGTATAGTATAGCTAATTGGGTATAGGGTATCTAGATGTCATAGTTTGAGTGTTGAATTCCTGAATATTTACGACCATTCTGGTTTTTTTCCTCTCTTCGTCGACGACTACCATAACGTAATAGGAGTGTTGTACGGGCTCTTTCTGGGCAGGATTATACATATGTATTATTTTCTAAAAGATTACTAATTTCATTCTGGATGAACCCCGTATCCGACAAATCGTATGGATATTGTTTGGTCCAAATGGGATCTTGGGATGACCTCTAAGCTTGCCGGTTTGCGTATTCCTGAGTTTTCAGAGCTCCCCACCTCTATTTTAGTGAGTGCAAGACTTAGTGACTGGTTAACTTTGCAACTTTGGAGCTCTGTTAATATCCTTTTACCTATTTTTGTGTGCATTTCCTCGAGTAACAAATGTAATGGTCTCTGGTCCGCATAAGCGTATTCGAAACGGTTAATTACTGAGTAAAAGTTGATCTTAGTGTCGTGCCTTTTCTTGAATTTATGAATGTTGAGAGTGCGTATGTGGGTGTTGTGGTGAAACCTTTAATATTTAAAAGTGTGAAGTTCTTTAGTGTCGGCATTCACTGCTGCTTATTATTCCAATTTTCAGAATTTTTTATGTTTCCCATCCTCAAGAACGTTGGATTTTTATCTTGAAATGTAAGAACCAATTTCAAATCGATAAGCCTAGAACACAATAAATTAGCTATGACAACGCTAAACTCTCTACTCAACTCAACTCTCTACTCAACTGATTAACAGGTAAAGAAGGTGATTGAAGTCTGAGTCCACCCATTCTGAATTCTGCTTTACCTGTAGCTGCGCAAGGAAGAAAAAAGTGTAGAATACAAACTACGCTTAAGAGCGTGGTATTTGAATCCATCTAGTTATTTTGTTTACTCGTTAGGAATAAATTAAATATATAATTTTAAGTCAGCCAATGAGATTGGTTCTGACTGATCCCTTATTTGTATAATATTTCACCGTATACACATGTACTTCAATATTGAATATATTAAACTTGAACTGTACTGTACTATACTGTTAAGTGTTACAAATGGTAACTTGTTACTCGGCAGTCGATAATGATAAAGTGACCTCGAGGCTATTGTTCCAGTTGCTTATGTAGGCAATGCTTATCGCTGCTCATACTATTGAGATCCTGGTTGTTTACTAGTAAATAACTATTTGGGTTGTTATTGTTTGTTGTACTGATAGTGTGCTTCTGCTGTTCTAAGACAAAGTTGTTTAGATGATTTTTCTTTAATGTTTACTGAAACACAAGGTCGTGGTTAAAGGCTAAAGTATTAACTCTCCCCTCTCTTGTGAAAAATGGATCTCCTGATCTATACTTGAGTCTTGAGTAGATGAGTCATTCCTACACGTTCTATGGTAGTGGTGTAGTTTCTCAGATATACAGTTTTTTGATAAATTATAAATAGTTTGATTATTACAAATATACGATTACTCCTATAGTTATGAACATATTCTTGATTGAGTGTTCTTCAAATGGTATTAAAAATTTATTTAATTTTTTAATGTTTTCAAATTGATATTCGTTTTCTGATTCCAATATTTCAAGAATGTGAATTCTTTCGCTTCCATTAGCTATAATATAATCTTTAATTTCTTGTTCCTGGTTGTGGAATACTTCTGAGTCAATAAAAATTGTTTCATTAAATTAAATTAAATTCAATTATTCAATTGATTTTTTGTTTAAAATATGTTTTCTTTGTAATACGACATTACCATGTCCTAAATCTATAATAGGTGCGTTATTTTCTTAGATGACATTGCAATAGGCTTCGTAACCTTCGATCATTGGTATTGTACCATTGTCATTAGGTTCTTGTTAACAAACATATTTACTTAAATTATTTTTACATTTAGACTTTAATATTTTTTTTTAACTTCACATTACTTACGATTTTATTCATATCCAAAATGCCTTGACGATAGGATAATGGAGTTATTTTGTATGTTGTGCATTTCTTTTCAATTACTGGATATTTTTAAATTACAATAAAAGTGTCATCTAATCTACCTACATACATGCGTGTCTGCATATTCGAGTATGTCAATAACCAGTATACTAGTTTGCTCCTTTTTTAATATCCTTTCAATCTCGTCCGTATTTATTGCTGCTGGCGAAATTAATTGTCGTAGTTAAGTCAAATAACTCCTTGTATAACCTTTTGTTTAATCGTCTCAATATTAAATGTTTTCATCATTATTGCAAAGTTGGAAATAATTTGTCTTTGTTTGCTATTATTATCAATTATATCGTTGAGTATTGTCTTCTTCAAATAGCGTGGATTTGTTTTATTATTATTATTTTTACAGATATTGAATTGATAATAATCGAGTAAAAATTTTTGCTTGCTATCTGGAGATATTGTTGGGGTAGCGTACCTTTTCGCGTAGTTTGTTTAGGATTGCGTATTTGTGTTTAAATTTCTTCCAGTATGCAACTTTCTTTTCATATATGTGTCTGCTTAACATTTTACTGAGGTCATTTTGGTCTTGCACCTCGTTAAGAAAAGTGGGAGCAGATTCGAAGCATCTTGCCGCCTTGTTAGCATATTCGTTCCCGGGAATGCCAACGTGACCTGGCACCCAGAGAAGAGCTATTTTTCTTTCATGTTTAACGCAAATGTCTCTAATTTTGGATATTACTATGGAATTATTTCGTATGTTGCGGATGGCGTTCAAGCAGGAGAAGCAAATAAGGAACTTGCTTTTTTGTAAGAAAGCAAATTTTAATGCCATATATATTCCAATTGCCTCGGCGGTAAATACGGACGAATATGATGGAAGAATTCCGCCAGTAATAGTTGTCCCGTTAGCTGTGGTAACAGCATAGGCAGTATTTGTTAATTTGGACGCATCTGTGAAAATTTCTTTAAACTTTTTATTCTTATAAACGTTGGTTAGTTCTAAGAAGTTTTGTTGAAAAACTGTGTTACTGGTGGTGGATTCTTTTAAAATTATATAGAGATGTATTTATTGAAACATCACTAATCAGCCATTCAGATTGAGTGTTGGTTGTATAAAATTTCGATGGGATGTGAATGTTTAAAGTTTTTGCAAACTAAAGAGAGCGGCGTAGGGTAGATTTAAGTTGAAAATTCCTTTTGTGTTTTGCTGCAAGCGTTATATATTTCTGAATTCCTGTGTTTGGAGAATTAAGTATTTTTGAAGAAGTTGTATCGTTTTTTCGGTGATGTAGGAAAAGCGTTTAAGCTACGACGAATCACAGTGTGATATGGAGCCTCCAACTGCTTAGCCGTAAATCGGCAGGCCATAGTCTATTTTAGAGAGTATTATGGCTCTTGTAATATTAATAAGTGTATTTGTATGTATAAATGACCGTTTGCTAGATAAATACTTAATTATGTTTGGTCTACTGGAAAGCGATTTTCTAAGGTTAATACAGTGATACTTAAATGTAAACTTATTGTCAAAATATATTCCTAATATTTTTAAGTTATTTACACAAGTTATTAAAGTATTGTCGAAAATTAGATTTGGGTATGAACAATTCTTTTTTTTTACAAATATGTAATAATTTACATGTAGAAGTTGAGATAGATGCTCCGGAAAGTGAACCCCAATTTTTGAATTTCGTGAGTACTTCATTAAAAACATTATTAGTTGCCTGCGGATCTTTCGAATTAGTGTAAATAAAAGCACCATCGGCATACATAGTTATATTAATATTTTTTTATATTTAGGCAGATATCGGTGATTTTATCAAACGCAATAATGAATAGTACTACGGATAGGGGGGAGCTTTGAATTATACCATTGTTAAGAGGGTTTACCTCGGAAAAAGTATTATTAACACGAGATCGGAACTGTCGGTGGAACATAAACGCTTTTATGATCATAAAAGCTTTTGTACCAACCTTCCAGTCTGCAAGTTGCCTCAGTACTGCGTGAACGCCAACGCGATCAAAGGCTTTTTCTTTTTTGTTTGTTATTATTTTTAATTATGTCGTTGAGTATTGTTTTAATTTCGCTCAGGTCGTCGTGGTCTGGGACTCCTGTGATAAATTTCAAAATCGATCGTAAGAAGTCAAGAGATCGTCTTGAGCGTCTGGCTCGTCCATTATTCAGTAGTTGTTTTCTGAGGATTTCTATTCTGTTGAACAATGTTGCGTCTTCACTAGGCATCTCTCCTTTATGTTCGGCGACCTCGTAGTATGGTTTAAGTATTTTGCTTAAGTGCGTCGTATGGAATAGGTACTCATATTCTTGATAAAAAAATTATGGGTCAGTCTCGGTTAACACGTACTTGCGATCTTGTAAGTCGGTTATTTCCTGAGCTAAGGATGTTGCTAGGATTAATGTTAGCATTGCTGAGGTTGTCCTTGTGTACGATCGTCCCCTCCGTTGTTAAAAATGTGTCCTCACGATTCTCTTGTACTGTTTTCTTCAAATAGCGTGGATTTGATTTATTTTGTCGGGTTTGTTTCACATAAATGCTTGTCCTGCTTTATATTCCTTTTGCGTTCGTTTTTTATTGTGGTATGATAGCTATACTCCTGCTTATTTTCGATCAGTTCTTTTATTCCTTGAGTCTTGCTCCTTTCAAAAAATAATTCCATAGGTTTCCTGTTTGTGACGGAATGTATTGTCGTAAATAATTCCTTGATTGCGTTGAATAGTTCTTCAGTCGCGGTTGATTTATTTTGTTTAATGCGAATTCTAGTAATTTCCAGAATGTTAGAATGTAGCCGTTCAACTTGAGCGTTCGATGTTGAATATTTTGCTGCGGTCATTGAATGTTCAATATATAGCCGTTGGAATAGAGCTTTTGCTGCTGTGCTATTAAATATAGTCTCGTTATCTGTCATTAGTTTATTACAAAATGAGAATATTTGTATGAGTACTTCCTCTAATATTTTGTAGAATTCTCTTTTGTCGTTTAATTGTCTCATATATGCGTATTTTGAGTATCTATCTATACATGAGAGATAGGTACATGGTTCTATCGATTTCAAAAAAGTCCATTTGCATTTGTGTGCGATGAAAAAAAGTTTCTTTCATTTCTTGATTTATTTGAATGAGTGCGAAGGAGAAAACATAATTGTCAATAGTGCCAAAAGACAATCCCAAAAAGGGTAATAAAAAAACGATTGATCGTACCATCGCAAAGGAGGCTCGTACAGCAAGAAAGTAAGTGAATGATTTTTTTGTGATTTTTTTTAAATAATTTGCAAATAATTACTTCATTTGTTTTTATAGCATTGGAAATCAGAACTGAATTGTAAATAGCAGCAGCAGTAATATCATCAGAAGCAGCAAATTTTAATCGTTAAGTACAGGAAAATAAGTGTGTGTTGTTTTAAATTGGACTATACAGTCTACATATTATAATGCGAAAAAATAATATATATTTTATGCGTTTAAGGCGGTCTGCACAATCCATTATAATATGTGAAAACAAATGTTTGTTTTATATTTTGAATAATCAGATAATATTATTCTGTCTTTCAGATATTATTATCATTTTTATATAATTATTCTTTTCTTTCAAATACTCTTGTTATTTTTATTTAATTAAACTTTTTTCTGATTTTATCACTATTTTTATTTAATTAATCTTTTCTTTCTGGCATTATTATCATTTTATACAATTAATCTTTATTTTCAGTATCAATTATAATTTTTTTATTGAACATGTGTACATATTTGTAATTCTGTAAAAAATTTTATTAATAATGAAAAAAAAAAAAAACTTAATTTAAAATGTTTAGAATTTTAAAAATATTTTAAATTAGGAAAGAGAAAATGCAACCCTGCAACAGCAGTCGATTGGGGATGTTAGAGCAGGACAGATATACTTTTTACATGACACTGCTGAATGAGCGCAACAGAGATGTATGATCACATGTATACGTACGTGTGGGGGGAAAAGTGGTTAGAATCCTCACGCGGGCTGACCACTTTTTTTTACTACTTTTGTATCTGCTGTTCCACTACTTTTTTAACCGGTCGTGGCTGGCAGAGTGCATAAACTTGTTTTGTCGGTTGGCGTTCGTATTTGTTCTCTTTGCAAATGCTACAATTTCTAGTTAAACGGATTACATCATTTGTTATATTTGGCCAATAACAAGTTTCTAGTATCTCTAATGTATTATTTTTTGAGTTTTTATGTGCTCTTTCATGCGTATATTTAATTATATTTTCTCTATCTTCTTCACTCGTAGGCCTTTTAAATCTCTATAGTAAGTGAAGAGTTTATGAAATCATGAATTCCATACCAGGTTTCTAGCGTAGTGTGAAATGCGGTCCGGATATTAGGTTTGAGAATTTTCGTTAGTATATCTATCAAGTCTTGTGTGTGACGTAATTAACATAAAATCTCCCGTGGTTTGCAAAAAATGCTGCTCTTTCTAGTGCATTTTGTTCACATTTTTTTTTATCACAATTTGTGTTTTAAATTGGTTCATTGGATCGCTGACATCTTTAATTCTGATTGGCGAGGATGATTCCTCCGAGTGTATTGACTCGTTCCTGGTTACGTTTACTCGACGGCTGAGTGCGTTAAATTTCCTTTAATATATTTAATTTTTGCTCCGTATTCCTCTATAAAATTTCTCCATCGTTTTAATTTTGAATTTGGGTTGTACTCTGATATTGAAAAAATTAAGGGTTGATGATCGGTGTAAATAGTAGTATTACTAGTGAGACCATACAGATAATTCCTATGTTTCTTGAATGCCCAAACGATTGCTAACATTCTTTTTCGTTTGTTGAGTAATTTTGTGCAGTTCGCGTTAATGTACGTGAAATGAATGCTATACGTTCCTTGCTTTGTGACAATACAGCTCCAATTGCATGATTGCTTGCGTCTGTAGTCAAATCTAACCCTTTTTCAAAATCTGGTTGGAATAATTCTATTTGTTCTTTTGGTTTATTTTTTAGTCTTTCAACTGCTTTAAGTGCTTCGTCATCTAATTTTACATGTACTAAGCTACTTTTATTGTTTGAAATATTACCATTCTCTCCTCGTAGGTAGAGTGTTATTGGTTCCGTTATGGATGCAAATCCTTTTATAAATTTTCTTTAATATGAGGTCATACACGTCGGCGCTCCACGTCACTCCCATCACTTGGCGCGGATAACCAATAAAAAAACTGTCTAGCTTCACGGATGAAAACGGAAAAGAGCCCAATCCCGGTCGGATCAATCCCTTTTGATGGTTTGGGTGGTGAATATTAGCTGCTTATGAGTCGTCTCGTTGATAATCGTGTGGTTGTTGTGTTGTAGTAATGATCGGTGTTAAGTACTGTGTTTGATGCGTGTGTGTGTATTGGTGTATGATTTGAACTCTTGTCTGATGAGGTGTTGTGACGTGACGTGATGTGATGTGACGTCTGGTGATGCGGTGTGGGGTGTTGCAGAACGTTCATAGCTCATGTGAACACTATCTATAGCTTCTATTTTTCCTGGATCTACTTTAATTCTATGGATGGGGTCGTGTGTAGAAGTTCACGCAAGTGAGGAAAGTTCTCTGATCGCCATTCACTTGGGAGTGGCCAGAAACGATTCTTTTACATATGACTCAAGCAGCTCACGACTTCCGGTCTTTGACCAAGTATCCTCTGGGTAGCCTAAGAACATCCGTTTGAAGGCGAGCTAAAGTGAGAAGGCGAAACACCCCTGCATAGGGTTGTGCGCTGGGTTTGGGACCCGCCACGTAAAAAAACACCCCCAATGAAAACCAACAATCAGCCTCGGATGAGAGCCCCCCCTTTTGATGACGACCATGGCAAACGAAATAAGGACTATGATTTGAGGGCATGTACCTGGAATGTCCGGTCCCTTAATTGGGAAGGTGCCGCTGCCCAGCTGGTAGATGTCCTCGTAAAGATAAAGGCTGACATCACCGCCATCCAAGAAATGCGATGGACGGGACAAGGACAGAGACGAGTAGGTCCTTGTGACATTTACTACAGTGGCCATATAAAGGAGCGCAAGTTTGGTGTTGGATTCGTGGTGGGAGAGAGACTCCGTCGCCGAGTACTATCATTCACTCCGGAGAATGAACGTCTAGCCACAATCCGCATCAAAGCGAGGTTCTTCAACATATCGCTGATTTGCGCCCACGCCCCGACGGAAGAGAAGGACGATGTGACCAAAGATGCCTTTTATGAGTGCTTGGAGCGCACTTATGAGAGATGCCCCCGCCACGATGTCAAAATCGTGCTTGGCGACTTCAATGCCAGGGTGGGCAAAGAAGGTATCTTTGGCACTACGGTCGGTAAATTCAGCCTCCACGCGGAAACATCCCCAAATGGGCTGAGGCTGATCGACTTCGCCGGGGCCCGAAATATGGTTATCTGTAGCACTAGATTCCAGCATAAGAAGATACATCAAGCTACCTGGCTGTCTCCAGATCGAAAAACCACCAACCAGATCGATCATGTTGTGATAGACGGAAGACACGTCTCCAGTGTTTTAGATATGCGTGCGCTCCGAGGTCCTAACATCGACTCGGACCACTATATTGTTGCAGCCAAAATACGCACCCGCCTCTGTGCAGCAAAAAACGCACGCCAACAAACACAAGGATGGTTCGACGTCGAGAAGCTGCAATCACAACAGACAGCCGAACGTTTTTCTACTCGGCTTGCACTCCTGCTCTCTGAGAGCACTCGTCAACAACTCGGTATAAGGGAACTGTGGGACGGCATTTCAAACTCCTTACGTACAGCTGCAACCGAAACCATTGGTTTTCGGAAAGTGCAGAAGAACAGCTGGTACGACGAGGAGTGCCGTGTCGCAGCGGAGAGAAAACAGGCTGCCTACCTCGCAACGTTACGATCGACCACAACACGTGCGGGATGGGATAGATACCGAGAGTTGAAGAGGGAAGCGTGACGCATTTGTAGACAGAAAAAGAAAGAGGCCGAAATGCGTGAGTACGAAGAGCTTGATAAGCTGGCCGACAGGGGTAATGCTCGAAAATTCTACGAAAAGATGCGGCGGCTTACAGAAGGTTTCAAGACCGGAGCATACTCTTGTAGAACCCCCAAAGGTGATCTACTTACCGATGCCCAGAGCATACTTAAATTATGGAGGGAACACTTCTCCAGCCTGCTGAATGGCAGGGAACGCACAACACCAGGAGAAAGCGAACCCGATACCCCAATCGATGACGATGGAGCAGACGTTCCATTGCCCGACCATGAAGAAGTTCGAATAACAATTGCCCGCCTGAAAAACAACAAAGCGGCAGGGGCCGATGGATTGCCGGCCGAGCTATTCAAACACGGCGGCGAAGAGCTGATAAGGTGCATGCATCAGCTTCTTTGCAAAATATGGTCGGACGAAAATATGCCCAACGATTGGAATTTAAGTGTGCTATGCCCAATCCACAAAAAAGGAGACCCCACAATCTGCGACAACTACCGTGGGATTAGCCTCCTCAATATCGCATATAAGGTTCTGTCGAGCGTATTGTGTGAAAGATTAAAGCCCACCGTCAACAAACTGATTGGACTTTATCAGTGCGGCTTTAGACCTGGTAAATCAACAACCGACCAGATATTCACGATGCGCCAAATCTTGGAAAAGACCCGTGAAAGGAGAATCGACACACACCACCTCTTCGTCGATTTCAAAGCTGCTTTCGACAGCACGAAAAGGAGCTGCCTTTATGCCGCGATGTCTGAATTTGGTATCCCCGCAAAACTAATACGGCTGTGTAAACTGACGTTGAGCAACACAAAAAGCTCCGTCAGAATCGGGAAGGACCTCTCCGAGCCGTTCGATACCAAACGAGGTTTCAGACAAGGCGATTCCCTATCGTGCGACTTTTTCAACCTGCTTCTGGAGAAAATAGTTCGAGCTGCAGAACTCAACAGAGAAGGTACCATATTCTATAAGAGTGTACAACTGCTGGCGTATGCCGATGATATTGATATCATCGGCCTTAACACCCGCGCCGTTAGTTCTGCTTTCTCCAGACTGGACAAGGAAGCAAAAGAAATGGGTCTGGCAGTGAACGAGGGCAAGACGAAATATCTCCTGTCATCAAACAAACAGTCGTCGCACTCGCGACTTGGCACTCACGTCACTGTTGACAGTCATAGCTTTGAAGTTGTAGATAATTTCGTCTATCTTGGAACCAGCGTAAACACCACCAACAATGTCAGCCTAGAAATCCAACGCAGGATAACTCTTGCCAACAGGTGCTACTTCGGACTAAGTAGGCAATTGAGAAGCACAGTCCTCTCTCGACAAACAAAAACCAAACTCTATAAGTCTCTCATAATTCCCGTCCTCCTATATGGTGCAGAGGCTTGGACGATGACAACAACCGATGAGTTGACGTTGCGAGTTTTCGAGAGAAAGGTTCTGCGAAAGATTTATGGTCCTTTGCGCGTTGGCCACGGCGAATATCGCATTCGATGGAACGATGAGCTGTACGAGATATACGACGACATTGACATAGTTCAGCGAATTAAAAGACAGCGGCTACGCTGGCTAGGTCATGTTGTCCGGATGGATGAAAACACTCCAGCTCTGAAAGTATTCGACGCAGTACCCGCCGCGGGAAGCAGAGGAAGAGGAAGACCTCCACTCCGTTGGAAGGACCAAGTAGAGAAGGACCTGGCCTCGCTTGGAATATCCAATTGGCGCCACGTAGCGAAGAGAAGAAACGACTGGCGCGCTGTTGTTGACTCGGCTATAATCGCGTAAGCGGTGTCTACGCCAGTAAAGAAGAAGAAGACTTTAATTCTACCGTTTTTAATTATGTGTCCTTAAAAATTCTGTCTGTCTTTGAAAAAATTTTGACTTTTCATCCGAGATTTCAAGGTTGGCTGCATGTAAAGTGTGTTTTATGTTGGAGACATCTTTCATATGTTGTTCGGGGTTAGCTGAATATAGAAGAACAGGGGTGGGCATATTATCCCTCAGTGGCATTTTGCCCGTTCGGGCACGACTGCACATTTTGCGGGCTAGGTGAGTGGATCATCGGAGGCAAACATGAAGGGAGAAGTGAGAGCAACGTATTTTACCACTCCATATTTACAAACGAGAGCAACGTATTTTACCACACCATGTTTATAAATGAGAGCGCGAGTTTTGTTGTTCGAAGGAGCAAAAAATAAAAATGGCGACGATGTTACTTCCGTGACATTATATTTTATTCTGTTTCTTTTTCAAATTATGTTCTGCTTATATAACTACTAAAGTGATTACAATTTTCTTAATCTATTTCTTTGGTTTTTTTTTATTATTATGTTCTTTATCTCTACTTGTTATTTTATTTTTTGTAATGTTTACTTGTTTTTCTTTAATCTTTTATTTTGTCCAATTTACAGTATTTTGTTGTGTACTGCCTGGTTGGGATGATAGTCATATAACTCCTCCCTCCCTTAATGGAAAACACTCCTGAGTTTGAATATTATTGTTTTTCCTTTTTTTTTAATTTTACAAGATATTAAAATTGTTATTATAATCACAATAAAACTTAAAATTGATATTTCAATATGGGAGATATTTTTGTGATATTTTAATTCATTAATTTCTTTTAAATTTTCTTCATTTTTAAATACAAGGCTGTTAATTGTAATTTAGTTAGTGAAATTGTGAGTATCATAGTTTGGATAATAAAATCTTTGATTGTATGATATTTTAGTATTTGAGAATGTTTGGATAGGATTTTATTGTGCAGTTATTATAATGAATCAATGTAGTGTTTTTCAACTTAATTTTTCTGTTGTCGCAGTTCTGGTTTAGTTCTATGCCATTTGCATTTTTTTTTTTTGTTTTTTGTTTGTTTTTTTTTTTTACAGTCGGCGAAGAAAGCTGAAGCGATTCGGTTATTGCATTTTAATTGCGTCTTCATACATAATATGACACCTAATTTTTTATAAACGCGTGTGTTTGGTGTGAAGTTGATACAGTATTGTCAGCGGGCCGAATAACAAGTGCGCGCATAGTGAAAAAAAAAGAAGACTGACTGAGTGCATAAGCAGTGCAATTAGCTTAACCTTGTCGAAAATTGACACTGGATGGCCGACAGTGAACAGTAAACGAAGAGCAGTCCCTAACTCCCCTCTTTCATCTTCACGAAAACTAGCCAGAGTGGATATCAATACTGACAACAACAACGAAAACCGGTTTGAGATACTTAGTGATAAGGAAAACGACAACAACCATGTAACCACTAGTAACGAAGAAGTGAGCGTTGAATCAGCAAACAGACCACCGCCAATCATAATACCAAATATGTCAAATATTAGTGGAATGGTACTTGCTTTCTCCAAAGTCATAAGCAAAGCTGATTTCTACTACAAAACACAAGCAGATGGACAAACAAGAATAACTACAAAAACAATTGAAGCTTACCGCTCTCTTGTTAAATATTTGAATGAAAAGAATATGGAATTTCACACATACCAGATAAAGCAAGAGCGATCTTTTCGGGTGGTGATTAAAAATCTTCACCCTACATCTGAAATTGAAGACATTAAGAAAGAAATTGAAAGTTTTGGTCATCGTGTAAGAAGAGTCAGCAACATTACAAGCCGTGCAGATAAACGTCCACTCCCCTTATTTTTCGTCGATATTGAACCAGCCATGAACAACAAAAACGTTTATGACATCAGATACTTAGTTAATGCAGTCGTTCAGGTGGTACCACCGAAGCAAATTAATTCCATTGTCCAATGTCACAGATGTCAAGAGTTTGGGCACATGAAAAGTTATTGTAACAAATCCTATGCTTGCGTTAAATGCGGCTCCAATCACAAGACTACCGCATGCACCAAAGACAGGAATGCTCCTGCCAAATGTGCAAACTGCCAGCACGAACATCCAGCTAACTATCGCAGGTGTCAAGCACACCAGTCACTGAAAACCAAATATAATGCTAGCAAAGCACGCACGATGGAGAATCCGCTTGTTTATAATGCCACAGAATCCACAAATTTGCAAAAACAAAATTCATTTTTTAACAGCAAAACAAACAACATGGCCTCGTATGCTGATGCTGTAAAAACAACTAACCTCGATCAATTTTTAGAAAAAATTGAGAAAATAATTAACGCACAGACTGCTCAGATAAATAATTTATTAGCAATAATCAATAGTTTATTGAACAAAGTATGCAACTAAACTTAAGAATAGCAATTTGGAATGCCAACGGTATTGTCAACCATATTAACGAAATTGAAACATTTCTTAACAAAAATTGTATAGATGTATTTTTAGTTTCCGAAACTCATTTTTCACAAAGATCATTTTTTAGAATTAGAGGATACGACATAGTTTATTGTAACCACCCTGGGGGTAGAGCCCGAGGCGGGTCGGCGGTGATTATTAACTCAAAAATTAAATATGAACCATTGAAAGAAATTTGTTCACCATCGATGCAAATTTCACGCATAAAAATCAAAAGAAACACACGATCAATAGCTATTGGTGCTGGATACTTTCCACCCAGGCACACAATCAGTTGAATAGAATATGAAAATATGTTTAGCGAAATCGGGTCGACATTCTTACTCGGAGGAGACTTTAACGCCAAGCACCCTTGGTGGGGCTCTCGCTTAAATAATCCGAAAGGTAACGAACTATTTAAATGCATTATGAATAGGAGTTTATCAGTTCTCTCGACCGGTATGCCTACCTACTGGCCATCGGATCCCACTAAAGTTCCGGATCTGTTAGATTTTGTTGTGTACTCAGGCCTCTCTAGTAATTTGCTAAAAATTGAAGAAAACTTTGAACTAAGCTCTGATCACTCACTCTTAAAATTGTGACTCCACGTACTAATATTCCATCATTTTCTTACTGGTTAGACAACAATATTGATCATAGTGTTAACTTAAGAACCACTGACCAATTAGACGGCTTTGTTGAAAAATTTAACAACGCCATTGTAGAAGCAGGTTTTATCTCAACTCCACAAGATACTTTTGTAGAAAACAGTACCTTTAAACCCTAACAAAGGAAAAACGATCGTTGAGGAAAATATGGCAAAGGACCCAGAATCCAAGTGACAAATTAATTTTAAATAAAGCTACTAAATATTTAAAAACAAGGCTTAAACAGTTAAAAAACAACTCCCTTGATACCTTTTTAAACAACCTTAGCCCTAACGCAACTCGCTCTGAATGTCTGTGGAATGCCACAAAATTTCTCAAACGCCCAAAAGTCAGAAAGGTTCCAATAAAAGACTCCAGCAATTCATGGTATCGGTCAGAGGAGGATAAGGCAGAGGCGTTTGCTAAGTACTTAAATGAAGATTCACACCATTTAATTTTATTAATGCTTCTGATGAAAGGGAAGTGATGCTCTTTTTGGATACTCCATGCCAAATGGATTTTCGAATTAGGCGTATTATTTTATCAGAAGTGAAAGAGGAACTGGCAAAATGTAGCAACAGAAACAGCCCAGGCTACGATCAGATAGACCACGCAGTACTAAAGCACCTAACTGAGAAGTCCATATGAGCTCTTACAATTATATTCAATGCCATACTAAGGCTTCAGCACTTTCCTACAGCCTGGAAATATGCAGAAATAATTATGATTGCTAAACCAAAAAAACCCGAAAACCCGAAAACTTAGTTAGTTCGTATCGCCCCATAAGTCTACTGGTCGCTTTCTCAAAGGTATTCGAATGAATTCTCTTCAATTCTCAACAATACGGGTTTCACAGACACCATGGAACTCCTGAACAATGCCATAGAGTGTTTAATAAAATAAGGTCAGCTTTAGAGCAAAAATATTGTTCAGGTGTATTCCTTGATGTGCAACAAGCATTCGATAAAGTCTGGCACCCCGGACTGCTTTACAAATTAAAGAAAAATTTACCTGCTCCCTTTTTCTTTTTTATCAAATCTTATTTAAAAGATAGACAATTTTATGTTAGGGTTGGAAATGAGTACTCAAGTATGTATAAAATAAAATCAGGCGTACCACAGGGAAGTGTTTTAGGGCCAATTCCTTATTCGATATTCACAGCGAATATCCCAAAAAACAACGATGTTAAGATAGCAATATTCGCTGATGACAATGCAGTCCTAACTTCAAATAAAGTGCCTTCAGAATCTTCTGCCATACTACAAAATTACTTATTCCAATTAGAAGTTTGGCTCAAGATGTGGAACATTAAAGTCAATTCAGATAAATCTGTCCATGTTACTTTTGCCCTTAGAAAAGGTGATTGTCCTTCAATCAACATTTTTAATACAGCCATACCTGTTAGTGATCATGTGAAATACCTGGGGTTACACATAGATAGAAGGCTCACCTGGAAATATCATGTAAAAGCGAAAAAAGAACAAATTAATATAAAATTGAAAAGTCTTTATTGGCTTCTGGGTAAAAAATCTGTTCTTTCTCTTGAAAATAAACTGCAAATTTATAAAACCATTATCAAACCTATTTGAACTTATGCGATACAAATATGGGGCACGGCAAGCAATTCAAATATTGAAATAATACAGCGCGTTCAATCAAAAACTCTAAGGTCAATTACAAAAGCTCCATGGTATGTTTCAAATCATACTATTCACAGAGATTTAAAAATATGCAAAGTGAAAGATGAAATAAAAAAGTTTAGTGAAATATACAAAATCAGGTTAGAGATCCATCCCAATCCTTTAGCAGTGGCATTACTACAGGACCCGCTACAACAAGGTTAAAAAGAAAAGACATATTAAACTTGTAAACCAGCACTCATGCGCGTAATGTAAATACATAACTTTAGCACAAACTAGTGTATAAAGAAAAAAGCAAATAATTATGTAAATTAGTATGTATGTAGTTCGGATTTTTATTATACTGTCACTAAACAGAGGGTCACTTAATGAAGTAACACTCACAATTTGTTTGTACCTTAACAACACATTTACTTATTGCCTATTAACATTAAGACAGATTGTAAATTTAACTTGAATAAAAAAAAAAAATTGCATTTTTTATTAAAATAGTTTATTTATCAATTTGAAAAATTTCTGTAATGCTATTTTTGATAAGTTCACAGTTTAATAAGTAGATGCAATGTTTAGAAATTTGTAGTTCATTGAGTGTTTTAGCTTTTTCGAATTTATAAGTGACATTTTTGTATTCAAAATCATTTTCAATTTCTTCTGTTATTTCTTTGCCTGCTGCATTTGGAATAGGAATAATAGTTTTTAATTGTACCGGTTGAAATTCTTTTGGGAGTTTGACCACGAACATTAACAAATTTTCTTTATATTCCAAGGCGCATAATTTTTATATATTGAAGTTTGTTGAGGCTATGTTGTAATTATAAATTTCTTCATTTGTTAAAATGCTTGGGTGAAAAATACCACTTTTTGAATAATGTTTTCCTGAATCTGGTTTACTGCGTCTTTGAGAATGTTCATCTTTATTGTTTGTTCATGAAGAATCAATATTTTGTCTGTTCTCTCTTGATACATTAAAGAATTCTTCTTTCGTCTTCAATAATTTGTTTTAATTTGGTGAACATGTTCGAAAAGAAATTATTAATTTTTATTTGGTGGTTGAGAGCTGTAATTGAATTATGTAAATTTTCATCTACTTTGTTAAGGTGATTTTCAATATCTATTCTATCTCCATCATCCATCGTTCCAAATGGAAATTTATTTACAGAAAATATACCGTTAATTAAACCTCTCTTTTTTTACTAACTTCTTTTCTTGGGATTAATGTTTTGATTTTACCTCTCAAGATTTCAATTTCATTAGATAGGGTGTAGTAATGTAGATGTGAATATGTTTCACGAGGGTCAATTATGTGAATTACGAGGTCAGATGATGTAACAATCTGTTTAGTGTTGGTGATAATTTCTGCGTATCCATTGTCGGTATGTATTTGATGTACTTTCAGTTTGGCTGCATTACTAATTATTAGAATTGCTATCATCAATGTTATTTTGAAGATGTATTTGACCTAAAAAATTTGTTTGAACGTTTAATATTTGTCGGGTGAATATTATCTAATGGCAATTTCCTATACCTTGGTTCGTATTTGTGCCGAATCGCTTTATAATTTTTTACGTAACCTTCTTTTTGAGTGTTATTAAACTCTTCTCTATTTCTATTTAGTTTTCCTATGCATTTTTCTTTAGTCTTCTGAATAGTGTCTTTAATTAAATTTTTATCAGTTTTTCCATTTATAACCTCAAGAGGTGTGGTTTTAATTGTAGACTGATAAGATTTGTTATGCCATTCTATGCTTTGAAATACTTTTTCCGCTGTCGAAAGGCTTGGTTTTTCAATTTCTAGGAAAGGCTTTCGAAATGAAACCTTTCGTTATCTGAATTCCAAGTATGACTGTTTGGTTTTGTAAAATGAACTTATATTTCTTCTTTCCTAAAAAATCTTTTATGTTAATTGAGTTGAATTCATTATCTAATATTAACTTTCTGGGTCTTCCTTTGATAGAAAAGAATAATCTAAGCTTTTCTATGATAGTTATACTGATTCTATCTTCTAGCTGAAATGCCATAGCAAATTGCGCAAATTTGTCTATAAAAGTAAGGAAGTAACATTTTTTATTTATGTATATATCTGCGTGAACTATTTCATTTATATCTGATGGTGTTTTCGTTAATTGAAATTTTGGTTTTAAAGGTTTTTTATCATATTTTGCTCTATTGCAAACGTCGCAATTATTTATATATTTTTGAATCAAAACTTTCAAATTTTTCCAGTATATTAGTTTTTTCAATTTTTCATAATTTTGATTAATACCTGCATGGTCTGTTTCATTTTTATTATATTGAGCAATTTGTTTATAAAATTGTTCTTCATTTTTCATATCCTCAGCATGGAATTCACATCTAAAAAACTTTACCTGTCTATTAAATATTTGAATAAGCTTTTGCTGAACTATATTGTACTAATTATCGGTTAAATAAGAAAAACTACCTACTTTTTCACTATTTATGTGCCTACGACAAAGATCCATGAAATTATTATTTTTATATCTTCTGCGCTAATAAAAATTTTCTTCGTGTTGCCTAGTTCTTCAGATTCCATAATTTTCTTTTTTGTTAAAATGATTTGTGTATTGAAGCGATTTACAATAGTATGTAAAATTGGAAAATGATCATTCAGTTCCTCCTCTTGAGAGTAGATTGTAGCATTTGTGCTTATGTTGTCTTCTTCCAATGAATGAATCTCGCCTGTGTTACTATCTATTCTACTTAGAAAATCGGCTACGTTATTTTCCTTTCCTTTCACGTAATTTATATTAATATTGTATTCACCTAATTTAATTAACCATCTTTGCAATCTTGGGTTAATGTCTTTTCCCTTGTTTTTTATTTGGAGCCACTTAAGTTGTTGGTGATCGGTTAAAAGATCAAATGCTCTGACGTAAATGTATGGTCTATAATATGTCACTGCCCAGACAATAGCTAGTAGTTCTTTTTCTGCAGTGGAATAACTTCTTTCGTGTTTGTTAAGTGTTCGACTAGCATAGCTCATAGCTCATAGGATGACTGTCCTGGGTTAATACTGCGCCAATTGCAAAGTCACTTAGATGAAATGCCAAATTTTTTGTTAAAGTCTGGATATTTCAATATTGGTGGGCTTACTAATAGATTTTTAAGTATTTCAAAGGATTATATGTACTGAGGATCGCGAGTGTTTATTTTAAATTCCTTTTTTTAAATATTTTGTTAAACTATTTGCTACTTTAGCGTAATCTCTTACAAATTTTCTATAATAACCTGTTATACCTAGGAATGATTTAATTTGCTATGATGTAGTAGGCAACTTTAGTTTTTGTATGTTTTCGATTTTGCTTAAATTTGGTTGTATCCCTTCTGTTGTTAAAGATTGAACTAGATAGTTAATTGAATGCCCAACTTCGTTGGATATATACACTTGAGCTTAAATTTTGAATAGTTCACTTACACTCTCGTTGTGTCCTACATATATGTAAGTGAAAATACGGTTAATTTCGATCAAAACGATTAGTTTATTTTAATCAAAAAACTGACAATCAATAATAAATTAATAAAAATGTATGTATATGCGAATAAACATATGTATGTGCGAATCGGTTTAACAACCGAATCAGCTGTCGAATTATATTGAGATCTGGCGAACTTGTAGATCCAAGTGAATGTGGAAAGGGTGTCGATGCGGCGCAGTGTCTCAGCGGATCTTGGTGGCGAATTTTAATACGCGAATGTGGATGTGCGGCTTGTGAAGAACGAATTGTAGATAACGAATGTGTCAGCTTCCCCGTTGTCCATCCCTTTTGTTGGTTAAGTTGGCAGTAGCATCCTGTGGTGATTTGCGCTGTTTTATTAGGATGCGCCAGTTTTACCGGGTAGAGGGGGTGGATGCTTAACTCATTTAAACACTAGAAATGCACTTGTTTTCACGAAAAATTTGCAGTTATCTACCTGAATCTTTAAATTGTGTTTTCTTAATGCTGAAAATATTTTGTTGATATTTTGGGTATGTTCTTCAATATTTGAGCTTAAAATTAAAATGTCGTCTAAAGAAAATACACATATCTTGTTGATATATTCCCTAAGAGCTGAATTCATTAAACGTTAGAAAGTTGCTAGTGCATTCTTTAGTCCAAAAGGCATTCTTATAAATTCAAAGTGTCCTTGGGGTGTAGAGAAAGCTGATTTTGGTCTATCTTCTTCTTTTATTAATACTTGATGAAAGCCTTTTGCAAGATCAAATGTTGTAAAATACTGAACCCTTCCAAGTTTGCTGAGTATTGTTTCTATATGGGGTATTGGAAATTTGTCATCTATAGTGACTTCGTTTAGCTTCCTGTAGTCAATAACTATTCTCCATTTTTCCTTCATTGAGTTGTCTTGCTTTTTCGGTACAATCCAAAAAGGCGAGTAGTACGGGGAATTACTTTCTTTAATTATGCCTTGGTGCAACATCTCATTCATCTGTCTACTAATTTCTTCTTCATGAATTTGGGGATATCTATGTATAAATTTTATTATAAGTTGGTCTACTTGTTTTTGTAACAATTTCATGCTGAATTTCATGAGTATGAGAAAGGTTTTTACCTTCTTCGAAAAATAAATCGCTATTTGGTTTTAGAATGTATTCTAATTTTTGCTTTTCTTCTTCATTCATATCACTATTTGATAAAATATCTAGCAAATTCTCTTTACATTCTGTAAGTATATTAATAACTTCGTAATTGTAAAGGCATGAGTTTATAAATTTAATATTGTTGCCGTTTATTTCTACATACTCCTTTTATAAATTTATTATTGCTTTAACAGGTTTTAAAATATTCTGTCCTATAATAGCATCAAAGTTATTATTTTTTATGTTGGTTAGTTTCCAATGTATATAACTTTTTTTATTGAATTCGTTTGGGGTTGGGGTGACTAACTCTTTATTTAGGGAAAAATTTTCCTTAATGGTGCTAAAGTGTATTGGTTTATCAAGCTCAATGCATTCATAATCTTCTAATACATTATATTTCAATGAGACATTTAATTTTTGAATTTTTTATGGTCACTTCTATTATCGGTAACGATTGTTTTGGGCTGGCAACCGAAAATTTGCTTATTCTTGAACGAGATCTATTTCCATCGGTTCGGGGGGATTTTGTCTCCTTTGGACTAAATTGTATCTTCTAGATTGTTGAGAATTATTTTGCCTATTTTGTCCAAAGCTAAATTGCTCAGAATTATTTTGTCTACTTTGTCCAAAGTTAAATTGTTGATAATTGTCATTTTGGCTAGAATTGTTATGAAATTCTCTCTGCTGATTTTGTCCAAATTTAAAATTATTGGAATTTTGCATATACTGTTTATTATTGAAATTGCCGAAATTGTGAGCCAAAGAATTTCTATTTGATAAATTTCTATAATTATTTCTTTGATAATTGTTTTGTCTTTTATCAAATTGTATTAGCAAGCCTGTCTCTTGAAGAACGCTAAAAGCCTCTCTAATGGTGCTTATATTTCTACTAATCACTACACTGCTTAAGTTGGGGTGTATCCCATTTAAAAATGTTTTTAGAATTAAACTTTTGTTGTTAATTTGAGAAAATTCTATAGGCTTTATCCTTTCGAATTCATGTTTTAAATTTAGTTTATCTAAAATATCTTTTAAATTTTGAAAATATTGACTTACGTTATAGTTTCGTGGTACAATCGCCTGATTGTAAAGGGTGTGGTACGACTCCTTTACTCCAAAATTCTTTATTAGTTCTTCTCTCATTTGCTGCCATGTTGGTGTAGGTCCCAAAAGCCTGATGACACTTGCTGCTTCTCCTTTCAATTTTGTTTTGACGTGTCGCTGCGTTACAAATTCCAACATTGATGGGCTGGGGTTGAATAAAGGAAGGATCATGTCAACTTTCCTGAAAAACGATGATAAATCTCTGCCGTCAAAGTCCATGATTCTTGAAGCTTCCTTCAAAATTTGCGATCCTGTCATCTGAAGTGGTTGCTGCTCGCCTAGATTCATTGCTGATGTATCCTCTTTTAATACAACTGAACTTGTTGTTGTTGCTTTGTATGGTGCACTTCGCTCTCTCTGCGTCTTCTGTGTGTGGGGCATTAATCTTTAATCCCACTTTTTCTGGTAATGTTGATGGGCGGAATGAAGCTATTCTTCGCCTTCACAAATTGTAATCCTCGGAGTCGCTCTCCGACGTTCCAGATAACTTGTGTAGAAACTTAAGTTTCTTAAACTTGGCTATCTGTGCCGACCGACTTATATATTTATATATATATATAAAAGAGATCTTTAAAATGGGAGCTAATCTTAGGATATGCTTCCCTTTGCTAAAGCTTACGAAAGTTAAAAAACTTCAGTAGTATCGCTCAACTTTGCAGTTTGTTTTTACCGACTGCGCCAGTTTTGTTGTTCGAGCGGAGGAAAAAATAAAAATGCCGACGATGTTACTTCCGTGACATTATATTTTATTCTGTTTCTTTTTCAAATTATGTTCTGCTTATATACATAACTACTAAAGTGATTACAATTTTCTTAATCTATTTCTTTGTTTTTTTTTTTTTAATTTCTTATTTAATACAATACTTGTTAAATGTAATCCTATTTTCTATTGAATGCAAGCAAACAAGATTGTGTGGTTTACCCGATAATGTCTGGGTTATCATAACAGTCAAACATAAGGACCAAAACATGTTTGTATGCATTTGCAATATGTTCTTTATCTCTACTTGTTATCTTATTTTTTGTAAAGTTTACTTGTTTTTCTTTAATCTTTTATTTTGTCCAATTTACATTTGTATTTTGTTTTGTGGTGTCTGGTTGGGATGATAGTGTACACATAACTCGCGCGCATGTTTGAGAAGTTGCACTGTGGGTAATAACTGTAAAAGTGCCTAACAATTCTAAGTTTCTTCGTAGCTACTATTAATTTTTAAAATGTAAGACAAATAAGAAAAAGTATAATGAATATGTTATTTTAGTAATAATTTTTTAAAATGTCTTTATAACAGCATTTAATTTAGTTTATTTGACATAACAAATTCTATGTTTGGTTTAATCTCATTTGCTGTTGCTACACGCATATGTTTGTTTATTTGTTATTTGTATATTATTGAAAAAAATTGTTCACATGTTTAGGTGTTTCCAAACATCGATATACTTCTCGAAGAAAAAAGTTTCAAACAAGGATATTTCTTTAAACAAAGATCTTTATAAAAAGTAATTCCGTCTGAAATATGCGCAAACTTATTTTTTAAAAGAAAAGAGCACAGCAGATCTATTACATATATACATAGCAGAGATTTCCTGACCTAAATACTTTTCCTCCCATTTCACATTAAATTGATTAAATTTTCTTTTTAAATTTTGAACACTGCTTTCACTCGCTGATAACATTTCGGCACATTTAAATTATAATAATTTCAGTTTCTGAACCACTGTTTCTTCAAACGCATATACACAAATGAATCTTATGAGAGCGCAATACTACCTTCTTTTACCGCCCGCTTACCGTAGAATTTCCAACGACTTGGGGTTTTCCCCGTAGAAAAGACTCAGCTGATTGCTTGCTAACAACGCAGGGTTGTCAGTCTCGATATACTGAAGTAATTATAAAAGTTGTCTTCAATGTATTTGAAATTTTTTTAAACTAACTCAAAATCAGAATCGAATGCTATTATTTATAAATATATAAACTATTTTTAATAGTTTGTTTTCAGTTTTGATATTTTATATTATGAAAAATTATAATTGAAAACTTAGATTTGTCCAAAACTACTTATGCGTATTGAGTAATGGCAACATTGTTCGAATGAAAACGAAAACAAAACGCTTGCCGCTCATAGTGAAGGGAGAAGATGTTTCTGCTATTAGTGTTTGTATTCTATTTGTGTGCTTGGCCACTCTCGATCAATAATGCCATACCGCGCAAATATATTTTTATTTAATGATTTCTCATATTTTTGAAAATATGTGTTCCCTTTCTATTATTTTAATACATTTCCAGAGGCAACTTAGATATTTAAAATTTAACAAAACAATTATAGTAAAACACCTCAATTCTTTGAAAATTTTGATAAAACAACCAAACTGAAAATACACAAATCATATATTTATATAAACATTTTCATTAAATGGAACTGCAACATGTTTAAACAAAATATATATTATGGTTGCAAGTATCTTTTCTTTTTTTATGCAGATATGTATATAAAACTGCCTTGTATATGTACGTATAAAGGCCCACAACTTGAGAAGTTTTCCTAATTGTAGCTAAAATGAATTTTTACAACTGGCATCACCGCCATTAACTGTTCTCTCACATGTACAGTGGTGTGAACAAAATAGGAACAACCATAAGGTGTTGTGAAATTTTAATATGTGCTGTTTTCTTATTAAATAAAATTGTTTTTGGATACTTATATAACTTGTATAATTTTTACCTAACAGTAATTAGAATTTCCCATCATGTAAAGGTAAATAAAAACAAATATTAATGCGAAATTCTAAAACCTGCAAATTATGTTTACTTCTTTTTGTTCACACAACTGTATAATTCCAATATAAATTAAACTTCCGCTCTTTAACTTGTGTACAATGTCAGTATTGTCGCAACCAGAGATAAAGAGATGTTTAACTCCTCTCTCACTGGAAGTGAGAGAGCAATTGTTAAACGTCAAAACCTACTGAACTTTGACAGCTAATCGAGTTCAGTAGGTTTTGACGTTTATCAATTGGAAACGGGCGATGGCCAAATTGAAATCTTACCAAAAAATATATAAACAGAGGGATTTGTTTTATCGTTCAAGACCACTTATAAAAAATGTAAAAAAATGAAAATTAAATAAATTTGTAAAATTTAAAGGTGTTTGATGAAACGTTTTGTAATTTGAAGCATCATAGTTTTATTTTCAATGGAAAATGATTAAAATCATTTAATGATTGAGAACTTACAAGGTTAAATCCTTTTATTGGGTATTGAAAAGTCAAAAGTCAGTTGTTCTTATATACTTTAAAAAGATTTAAATAGTATATCCATATCATAAATAATCACTATTTAGTAATTTTTATTCGTTCTAAATGTTGGGTGTTGAGTTGATAAATGCCCAAAAATTATTATTTTGTTCAATCTGGCCATAATGGAAAATGTTATAAAAAAAGCTAATTTTGAGGTGCTCTCACACTGGAATAAGTTGAACATCCCTTTATTCCTGGTCGCAACCATTCTGCGATGAACATTAAGTTACGGGGAATGTAATTAATTTTTTTCATCTAGCCCTCGTGTGCACTTTGCTAACTTTGCGAGCTAAAAATGTGCCCATCCCTGTATTAGGACATCATCAATATACACGTATGCGCATACTCCTATGAATGGTCTGAGGATGTTTTTCAGTCGAAATGGTAGTCGTAGAAATGCATATTTGGCTTCTTTTTTTTATTTTAATTTGATCAAATCCTGATTCCAAATCTAACGTCGTGAAGTACTGTGCTTCTCCTAAGTTTTGGAGCATCATGGTGATGTCCGGAATGGGATATCTATCACATTGTTTGCGCATTTAACTTCTGGAAGTCAATAAACATGCGTCTTTTTGGGTTGCCTTGCTCGTCATTCCCTCTTTTAGAAACTGTCCATATGGGTGAATTGTACGGGCTTTTGCTTGGCTGTGTTATTTCATTATCTAATAATTTTTTTATTTCAGTTTCTACAAATGCTCTATCCGCTTGGGGGTATGGATAGTGTCTGACCCAAATAGGATTATTTGTTTCTGTTCTGATTTCTACCTTTACTGTAGTTACGTAGGGTAGTGTTTTACTCTGCTCATTTCTTTTCATTAATTCATTTATTTCTTTTTTATACATTTCTTCTCCTATCATAGAATTTATTCTTTTTCACAATTAATGCATTTCTTTCTGTATCTATCATTGCCTTCATTTGCTTTAAACCTTTAATTCCTATCAAGAAATCGAAATCTTGTAAGGTATCGAGTTCTAAAAATTCCATACTGAATCCTTTTATATTCACTTTCTTTTTATATTTAATTAATGATTTACCGTGTAAAGTAGCGGCCTGTTTTTTACTTTCTACTTCTATCCTTCTTGCGTGAGGGAATTTTGTATTTACATAATTTTCTTCTGCACCACTATCAATTAAAATATACACTGAGTTACCTTCTTCTGCGTTGGTAACCCGTGCCTTAGAATAAAAAATATTCTTCCTCTTCATATTCTATATTAGTCCAGTCATTTAAGCTTAAATTAGGTAAGAATCTCGGAATTCGATATACCCATTTATATGTCTGTAAATACTTGTATATTGAAACCTTAAAGTTTTCTCAAAACCTACATATGGTAGGTATACCTTACCATATCCGTTGATTCTTCGGTTGTATATTAGCATTACTTCTATTATATCGTTCTCGTTTGTATCCCAATGCTTCTGCTACTTTCTTAAATGGATTTTGGTAATTCTGTCGAGGCTACGGATTTCGTGGTGGTTGTTGCTGATTCTTGTTGTAACCATGTCTCGTTGGTCTACGGAATATGGTGGATAAATCGATATTAATTGGTTCAACTGGGGGTTGTTGTTGACAAGAATAAATATTCTAATGCTGATTGCTGAAATCGTGATTCTGATTATGGTTGTATCGTGGAATGTACTCAAGGTTCTGATGGCGTGAATCATGTTGCATTGTACGGTAGCTACACTTCTCAGTCCAGTGATGAATGTTCTGATTGCTTTAGCTTGGATTTCTTCTTTCAGATCCACTTCTTCTGGTCTGCTGTGAGGACATATTTGTTCTGTTCGTTGTGGAATGGTTGCACTTCTTCCTAATTGTAGTTCGGATAACTGTCGTTGCAGATCGGCGACTGCGTTGATTAATGCAATTAAATTTGCTTGTTCGGTCATCTTGCTGATTTATTTGTTGATTTATTTGACTAAAGATCGGTCTCCAATTGTATTCTTGGAGCGCTGCTTGATATGGTGTTCTTTCTATGAAAGCGTGTTATTTGCTAAGGATGGTATATTGATCCTTTACTTTCAATTTGTTGTCGTATTAGGATTTTTATGTGAATCCCTCTTGATTGGTAAACTTCTTGGATGGTTTAAATTAATCCTTTTTTTGTTTCCAGGGACCAGGTTCTTACCTTTCAGGCAGACTGACTAAGGATATTATTGATGATCCTTTTTTGTTGATGCCCCACGATGGGCGCCAGTTAATTTATTTACTCGTTAGAAATAAAATAAATATATAATTTTAAGTCAGTCAATGAGATTGGTTCTGACTGATCCTTTATTTGTATAATTTATTTCTTTATTTATTATTAGTAAAATAACAATACAATTGTTATTATACATTACACATAAGGAGCACTAGCTACAGAGGCTTTCAGCTCACGGCTTAATTAAAGAAGACTTAAATAATAAAGATGGAACCTTCCATGTAGAAAATATTTACAAGCAATATGTTTTTATGGACTAAATTATATGTTATAAATAAATTTAAAAAGGAAGGATAACTTAAATATATTTCTGTTGTAATATATTGGCCACTACCGTATTAAAGAGAGCTATATATATATTTCTTATATCTGTACTTTAAACTGACGCCAACTCTCTCAGCTATATTTATGAATTCCTTTTGTATCAATTGTCATTCGCAAATAAATGTTCAAGTTAATAAGACGTGCTGCTGTGCTAACTTTATTCAGTTCCTCTAAACCGGCTGCGAATTAGACTTAGGAATTAACCTATATATTCTACAGGTTATGGGCCCAGGCCACACAAAAGAGGAACTGCAGTGATTAAATGAAAAAATTCAAAAAGAAAAAAAAAAAATAAATAAAAAAAAATAAAAACTATTAAGTGGTTGAGTGAAAATTCAAAAGGAAAAAATAAAAACTCCTAAGTGTTTGAAAAATCAAAAAATAATAAGTGTTTGCGAATCTAAAAAATACCAATAATGAGTGGTAGTGGTTTATACGCCATCGAAAAGCTCGATGACGCCAACTATGTGTCGTGGTCGATCCACATGAAGAGTGTATTGATTCACTCAGAGTTGTGGTCAGTGGTTAGCGGAAAGCTAACAAAAAGCGAAAATTCAACGGTGGAAGAAGTGTCGGCATTTGACTCGAAAGACGAGAAGGCGTTGGCGAGCATATTGTTATGCATCAAAGCATCACAAGTTAGCCACGTGCGACATTGTCTGACAGCAGCAGCAGCATGGAACAAATTGAAGGAGGTTCATCAACCTAGTGGCCCCGCAAGAAAAGTGACACTATTTCGACAGTTATTGTCATTAAAATTTGCAGAAAGTGATATAATTTCGAATCACATAACTGAGTTTTTTGAAGTCCAGGAGAGGTTATCTGAAATAGGTGTCAACCTTCCTGATGAAGTGGCAGCCATAATTTTGTTGGCAAGTTTACCAAAATCGTTTGAAAATTTTGTAGTGGCAATTGAATCACGTGATACATTGCCTACATTGAATGCACTTAAGCTAAAATTGCTTGAAGAGGGTGCAAGACGTAACGGCGAAAAATCCGTTAATTCCGAATCACACCACGCGTTAGTTGCGAGAGCGAAATTCCATAGAGATCCTAACGGGAACATCAAAGTCGGCAGCGACGGTAGCAGCAGCGCAGAAGTTCAATCGTCAAGAAATAGCGAACAAAAAAGGCAACGAGGAAGATGTAACAATTGCGGAAGATTTGGGCATTTTGCTGCACACTGTAGACAACCGCGAAAAGAGCAACGAGTAGAAAGGCAAGTGAAGAATAAATCGTTAACTATTCTCGCTTCTGCTTCTCCCTTCAAAGTACGTCGTAACGTTTGGTGTATAGACAGCGGAGCAACAGCACATCTCTGTTTTGATCGTTCGTTATTCGTATCATACAAAGAGAGAACTGAGAAAATAGAACTCGCTGGTGAGAAATACGTAGAAGCAGAAGGAGTTGGTGAAGTGCAGATTAAAAGTGGAAAATTTTTGCTAAAGTTAAAGAACGTTTTACATGTGCCTCAGTTGCGATGCAATTTTATTTCTGTAAGCAAAGCTTGCGAACGTGGATATAGTGTAGTATTCAAAGAAAAACAAACATTGGTGAAAGACAGAAACGGTGAAATTATAATAAGAGCGCAAGAAGAAGATGGTTTGTTTATAGTGAAGTTAAAAACGAACAGGTGCATGCTCACAAATAGTAGAAACAGTGAAGCAAGTGTATGGCACAATCGTTACGGGCATTTAAATTATGACAGCTTAAATGAAATTGTGAACAAAAAATTGGTATATGGACTAAAAATGAATACATTAACAAAAAACATTGATTGTGTAACGTGCGCTAAAAGTAAAATTTGTGTAAAACCGTTTGCTCGTGCTTCTCAAAATCGTTCCAAGGAGGTGTTGCAAATTGTACACTCAGATGTATGCGGGCCAATGAATAAAAACTCAATTGGTGGCTCCAAATACTTTGTGACATTTATAGATGACAAGTCGCGATACGTGAGTGTATATTTTTTAAAATCAAAAAGTGAGGTTCTTGGGACATTTAAAGCGTATAAAGAAATGAGTGAAAAACAGACTGATAAGAAAATCAAAATATTGAGAAGCGATAATGGTAGGGAATACCTAAGTGATGAGTTCGAAATATATTTGCGTGAACATGGTATTCGGCGGCAATTGACAGTGCCGCATACACCAAAACAAAATGGTGTGGCAGAGCGTGCCAACCGTACGTTGGTTGAGATGGCACGCAGTATGATTGTGCATAGCGGGCTAGATGAGTCTTTTTGGGCAGAGGCAGTGTCAACAGCGGCATATCTCCGCAATAGAGCTGCAACAAAAACACTCATCGATAAAACGCCATATGAAGAGTTTGTTGGTAAGAAACCAAGTGTTGCACATTTAAGAGTATTTGGTTCGCTGGCGATAGCCTTAAATAAAACAATTTCAAAAAAGTTTCGTGCAAAGGGAAAAGAAATGATAATGGTTGGTTATTCAGATACGGCTAAAGCGTATAGATTGATGGATCCAGATACACGTAAGGTGATAGTGAGCAGAGACGTTATATTTTTAGAAGATAAATATATAGGCAGTAATGAAAACAGTCATGACATTGTTGAGTTTGATGTTGGGGAAATTTTGCCAGATGCAGACGAAGCGAGCAGTAGTAATGAAATCGGCGAGGATGAGCAAAGCGAAGATAACGTTGAAGTAAGCAGCAATAAGGAGTCGATAACGTATGGTCGAGGTAGACCTAGAGTAGTTCGCAGTGGTAATCGTGGCCGTCCTCGAAAAGAGCGACATGCATTGAATTTCACCAAAAACATCGACGTCAAGATCCCACAATCAGTGAATGAGGCGCTTAATGATGACTACGCGAAACATTGGCGGGCATCTATGCAGAAGGAGTACGATGCATTGGTCAAGAACAAAACTTGGTCATTAGTAGAGTTACCATCAAGCGAGAAGGCAATCAATTGCAAATGGGTTTTCAATATCAAGCGGAACGCAGATGGTAGTGTTGAACGATTCAAGAGTCGTTTAGTGGCGAAAGGTTGTAGTCAACAGTATGGTGTAAATTTCAACGAAACGTTTTCTCCAGTTGTAAGGTATGCGACAGTGCGTATGTTGTTAGCACTAGCATGCGAATATAAGCTACATTTGCATCAAATGGACGTATCAACGGCGTATTTAAATAGCGATTTGCACGAAGTAGTCTACATGAAGCAACCTGAAGGCTTTGTAGATAAGAAGTTTCCACAGCGGGTTTTAAAATTAAATAAAGCCCTGTATGGTCTAAAACAAAGCGGCCGTGAGTGGAATATGAAGCTTGATGAAGTTCTGAGGTCATTCGGGTTTACACCGTGCATCAGTGACCCTTGTGTTTACACAAGAAATGTTAATGGTAACTATGATATAATCATGGTCTATGTTGATGATTTAATTATAGGTTGCTCGAAGCTGAATGATGTTGTTACGATTAAAGAGCAAATTTCTAGCGTGTTTGACGTAGTGGATGGCGGTCCGCTCAGGTATTTCCTTGGCATGGAAATTGAGCGCGAAGGTGAGACAGGAGCGATCACGATATGTCAGAAAAAGTACATCACCGAACTGCTGTCTCAGTATAAGATGCAAGGTTGCAAGGCTGCAGTTACTCCGTTGGTTGCTGGTTTTCAAGTCAGCTGTAATAGTTCAGACTGCAGGCGCGTAAATTCAAACAATTACCAGTCATTGATCGGAAGTTTAATGTACCTGGCTGTATCCACCAGACCAGACATCCTGCACTCTGTATGTAAGTTATCACAGCGGAATATAGAACCGCATTCTGAGCACGAGGCTGGTGCAAAACATATTTTGCGTTATCTAAAAGGGACAATCGGTTTGAAACTCCACTACAAGTGGACGGGTGAAGCAATTAAGTGCTATGTTGATGCCGATTGGGGTTCCGATGCAGGCGACAGGAAGTCATACACCGGCAGTGCATTTATAGCAGCAGGCAGCGTTTTTTCGTGGGAATCAAAGAAGCAAAGTGTTGTAGCGCTAAGCAGCACAGAAGCAGAATATATTGCTTTGTCAACAGCCGCAAAAGAAGCGGCCTACGTTCGGAAATTAACAAATGAAATGGGCTTTCGAGTCATTGAGCCTACTGTTATCAATAGCGATAATCAGGGTGCTATGCATTTAGTTAAGAATCCAGTTTACCATGCTAGAAGTAAACATATTGATTTAAAGTATCATCATGTTCGAGATATGTATAAGAACAATGAAATTAATTTGAATTATATTTGTACAGAAGAAATGTTTTCAGATATCTTTACAAAGAACTTGCAAAAAACTAAACATTGTAAATTTCGAAATGATATGGGTTTATATTAAATTAATTAAATGAAATATTATATATAGAGAAGGAGTGTTGTAATATATTGGCCACTACCGTATTAAAGAGAGCTATATATATATTTCTTATATCTGTACTTTAAACTGACGCCAACTCTCTCAGCTATATTTATGAATTCCTTTTGTATCAATTGTCATTCGCAAATAAATGTTCAAGTTAATAAGACGTGCTGCTGTGCTAACTTTATTCAGTTCCTCTAAACCGGCTGCGAATTAGACTTAGGAATTAACCTATATATTCTACAATTTCTTTAACTTTGTATGAGATAGGAATTCAGACATTTTAGTGATGTTTACAATAGATGTTATTTTTAATAAATCAAGAGCTTTATCATTCTGAAATATACTGGTTCTTGCTGAATTGAAGAAGGGCATTCATCCAGTAGATGTGGTATGGTTAAAGACGACGAGTTACAATATGTGCAGGTGGAAATACGGCTTCCACTTAATAAATGGGAATGCGTTAATGACGTATGACCAAGACGAAGGCTTTTATATCATGGCAACGGCCTGAAGGCGGTTAAGCAAGTTTTTTCCCCTCTTGGTTGCAGATGGCGTAGTGGTGTTGCACATTCTTCCAAGCATTAGCTTCTATGGCTATTTGGTTAGAAGCGATTAAATGGTTTATCTCCATTTTTTCGATGTAGTCGAAAACAATCAATGGCTGTTTTGCCGCCAATTTGGCGTTTTGATCGGCCCATTCATTTCCGCTGAAACCGGCGTGTCCAGGGATCCACATAATTGCTATGTTTGTGTTTCCAATTAGTTTGTTTCTAATTTGCGCAATGAGGTAGGACTTGTTGGACGCATTTAGGAGAGCCGAGATTGTGGATTTGCTATCAGTACATATTAATGTTTTTATGTTAGAGTTTTGTACTAGGGATAGCGCATTATAGATGGCTGCTGCCTCTGCGGTGTATACTGAGCTAAAATTGGGCAGGTGTCCAGCTTTTAACGTATTTCCAACGTTATAAACAATAGCAAAAGGGTTGTAGAAGTCGGCCTTCGAAGCGTCAGTAAAAATGAGTTTTCAATCTACGTAGTGCTGCACAATGAGCTCTTTGAACAAGCTTTGATATACCCTGGAATTGGTGTTCTTTTTGTGGTGTTTTTGAAGATGTAGATCGAACGAAGATTCTTTGAGTAGCCATGATGGGGCAAAAGAAATAGACTTTTCCTCCGGTGTAGTTGTAATACCAAGATCCTTAGCTTATTTAATGCATTTAGAAATAGTGGAAGAAGTATTACCAAATTTAAGACTAGTAGTATTTACAATATTTAAATTATTATAGCTTAGATTGAGGTTATTATATTTGTGTTTTCTACAGATATGGAATAATTTGCATTTGTTTATAGAAATATTCGCACCGGAACAATTGGACCAATTTGAAATATCAGTAAGGATTTTTAAAAAAGTATTTTTTACAGTATTTAAATTATTTTGTTTGGAGAAGATAAGCACATCATCCGCATAAGTAATATGCGAAATGAGTTTATATTTAGAGATTATGGTACTGATTTCGTTAAATGCGATTATAAATAGTATGACAGACAATGGTGATCCTTGCGGTATTCCGTTGTACATATTTTACGTGTTCGAAAAAGTGTTATTGATTTTAGTCATGAATTTCCGATTGATTAGGAAAGATTTAATAAAATTAAATATTTTTTCACCAATTTGCCACTTCTCAAGCTGTTGTAAAATAATATGGGAACCAACTCTGTCGAAGGCTTTTTCGAAATCCAAACTGAGAGTGGATATGAGGTTTCTTTTCGATAAAGCAATTTTGGCGAAATCATCAAAATAAAGTAAAGCATCCATTGTGCCTTGCCCTGCCTTAAATGCCACTTGGTTTCGACTGAGAATGCTTTTATTTATTGCGAACCACGAGATACATTTCGAAACGATTTTTCTAATAGAGGAGTGATATTGGCCTATAACCAAGAACATCTGTAGACACTATATTAGATTTAGGAATTGTTACTACCAGCGCATTTTTCCAGTTTTGAGGGTAGACACCTTGAGATAAAATATTGTTGTACAACTTAATAATTCTATTTTTGAGACATAAAGCACAGTTTTTTAGCATGGGATATGAAATCCTATCTGCACCGGGAGTCTTGCCTGATATTGAATATAAAGTGAAATCGAATTCTGCGATGGTTATGTTTGATTCAGTAATAGATCGGGGTGAGTGAACTTTACTGTACCTTCTTCTGAGAAGTCCATTTTTATTTGATACAAACGAGGGGTGGAAGTTAGAATCGCTCGAATAATCGGACCATACAGAGGCGAAATTGGGCCATTTGGAGTGTTTATACCTTTAAGGTTCACTTGTGTATAGGAGCCTGAGAGCATTTTTATGTCGGCCCATAATTTCTTGGGATTTTTTAACGGAGTTAACCGAAGCATTCGGTTAGCTTTTGCAAGCAAGCTTAGCTTCTTTAATATTTTTCCGAAACACTGCATTGGCTTTTTTGTATTTTATTAGATTATTAATAGAGCGAGTTCTTTTGTAAATTAACCAAAGTGATTGTTTTTCATCTCTAAGTTTAGATAACTCCGTAGACCAATAAGGCACATGGTTTTTGAAGCTTTGTTTCCCCGTTTGGGGGATAGAGTGGTGAGCAGGAGTTTTTATTATTTTTATAATCGTAGCTGTTTCTTTATTTATGTTATCTTCTATGGGATTTTCAGCAGAAAAATTTTCACAGATTTGTTGAAATGTGGACCAATTTGCCTTGTCTAACAGAAATTTTGGCTTCGCCGACCCTTTCCTGGATAAAGGCGTTGATAAGTGAGTTATAATGCGGAAGTGGTCACAGTTATATAAATCAGTTAGTGTTTGGCTGTTAAGTTTGGGGGCGATAGCAGAAGAACAAATGACCACGTCTACATGCATAAACGAATTATGTGTAGAAAAATGCGTAGGAGAACCGTCGTTTAGAACAAGTAGAATCCCAGAGAGGGCTCCAAGCATTAAAATCGCCAAGTATAAGTACGGGTGTTTGGAAAGGTGCGATTATGTCTCGTAGTTCTTTGATATTAAAGATTTAGTGTGGTGGAATGTAAATTGTTAGGATGGTTAATTTAAACCCGATAAATATTTCTACTGCTATTGTAGAAATATTAAAACACGTAGGGAGAAGTTTGTGTTGGAAATCTTTTTTTATTATAGTAGTATGATTTTGTATTAAGTTGGAAAAATAGGCAGCATATTGTTTGGGTACAGTAGCTGCGGAATTAAATGAAAGGTGTGTTTCTTGTAGTGATATAACACTTGGTGATTGTTCTTTTATGAGTAATTCTAGGTCGGTGTAATTGTTGTAGATTCCGTTCATATTCCATTGGGGAAATTTGAACATTTCTTAGAAATGAGAGAATTGAGAAAGAAGTGGGGAATAATTATGAGAGTTATTGTTTTTCATCGTCAGAAGTGATATTTTTATGAGGTGCTATAATGTCTGTATAAGTATGTGGAGAGAAATCGATATTGTCTGTGGAGAGAGGAAGAGTTTGGATGTTAAGAGAATCTGTTGTGGATATTTTAGGAATGGGTGGTTTGCTTATATATTGGTTGGGTTTGTTTTTGTTTGAGGAAACGTTAGGTTAGGAAGGTTTTTTGTAGTTTCTTTTGTTGTTACATTTGATGAGTTTATATGATTAACAATAACGAAATTGCTTTTGTTTTCTTTCATAGTTTGCTTTTGTTGTGGAAGAGGATAGGCTGTTGGGGATTTTAGTACAGTGTCTGTGGAGAATGGTAGAGGAGGGGATGGTGAGAGGTGGGAAATCACGTTAGTTATTTGCTTGTTTGTATTCTCTTTTGTAACAGAAGCGAAAGAAGTGTTTGCACGGGTTGGGGGTAATTGTTGTTTGTAAAGCCTTAGTGATTCTCGCATTGAGCATTTGTTTTCTGTTTTTATTTTAAGAATATTTTTGGACTGTAGGTATTTAGGACAGCAGCGTGAAGAGAAAGGATGATCGCCTGAGCAATTTGCACAGAAGGTGCGGTTGCATGGCGAGGGGAGATGAGGAGGGAAATTGTACATATCGCAGGTAGGATTGTTGTTGCCTAGAAGCTGGCAACTTTAACACCTCATAGGCGCAATATGCGCCATGAGACTTCGACTTTTTCTGGAAGTTTGTAGAGGTCAAATGAAAGAAGTACCACTCCACTAGATCTTTGTTTGCCATCTAGCTTTTTAGTGAATTTATAGACGGAAGTAACTCCCTTATCTTTTAAATTGTCAGCAAATTCTTCTTCAGAAATGTCGTTTAGGAATGGGGCGTAAATTGTACCTTTAGAGCAATTCAGATTCTCATGTAATTTCACTTTAATGTCACAAATACTATTCAATTTCTTTATTGTTAGAAATTTTTTGGCGATCTTCCGATGTTTAACAAGTAAGAGTAGATTTCCATCACGTAATTCGGTGGTAGATAAAATTTCCTTACTTATTGATTCTAAGCTTTTATGTACGGCGAAACAAGAGTATTTGGAAAGTGTTTTGTTCGAATCTGCTGCAGATATTAGAACAAACTTTGGGCAATCTTTCTTAATTTGTGGTAGTTCAGGAAAATTTTCAAGTGGTTTATATGTAAGTTTTTTCCTTTTGGGGTTGGGGCTAGAGGCAAGCAAAGCAAACCTATTTTCCCCGAGATTAGGCGGCCATGGGGGGGGGGCCCATGGGGCCATAATAAATTAACTGTTTATTAATATGCACTGTTGTTTACGCGAGTAACCGCACGATAAAGTAAAACGAAAACACGTGCACTTATATGCAAAGATGAATATGCGAATAAAGCGTAAAGCACAAAAGAAAACCCGCGATTAAGAAAACACGTCCGCTCAATGAGAGAAATAGTCGAAGACTGATATATGTTTATTATTGTGGGTCTTGCTTATTAGTTGGTGAGGGTGTTTTATTTTTTTTTTTTTTGCATAATGGGAAGAAGGAATAGTGAAAGGAGAATTGAGTGCTGATGTGTTGTTGGTCATCGTTGTTGTAGGTAAGGGTACATGAGATATTATTGGTTTCTGTCGGATTGTTATTTTGGGAAGGACTTTTATTGTTTTTTGAGCAGGTAGAAGGTTTTGGTACTCGGTTATACGCTGTGATAAGAATTCGTAAAGTCCGTTATCACTGTTTGGGATTTGAGGAAAGGAGATTATGTTTGATGTTGGACTTGGGGGATTGGGGGTGGATTGCAATGTTCACACATTTTTGGGTTTTTGCAGCGTTTCGCTGTGTGATTTAATTAGCCGCAGTTTGTGCATGGCGTGGGGTTAGGGAAATAAGGTCTAACCTTGACTAAATGCCATGTGACATCAATGTGGTTAGGAAATTGGTACTTATCAAAAGTAAGGAGACAGGCTCCGGTATGTTTTGGTTTTCCATCTATGTTTTTGTAGAATTTGTATACTCCTACAACACCTTGGTCAGTTAAATTACTAATGATTTTTCTTCACTTAGATCGAATAAGTATGGGGCATATATTGTTCCTTTAGTATAATTGAGTTTTTGATGGTATTTTGCATTCAATTCACAGACACCGTGTAAAAATTTAGTACGAATGAACTTTTCGGCGGTTGATTTGTCTTTTAGTAATAGGCATAGACTTCCGTCGGGTAATTCTATAATTTTCGTAATATCTTTGCATACCATTTTTAATGTTGAATGAATTGCAAAACAATTATACCTATTTAATTGTTTATTTATGCCAACGGACGATATGATAACATATTTAAGATTTCTCAGTTGTATTTCTGGTAGACTGGGAAAAGGCTCAAATGGTTTTTTTTTATTTTTTCCGTTTTGGTTGGGGATCAGAAGCCAACAATGCGAATCGGTTATCCCCAAGATTAGGGAGCCCGGGGGCAATTGTTTTTATATTCCAAACTATAAACTTTTATTCACTATATTTAACAGTATTCTAGAAAGTACTGATTAGATCAATTAGATCAACTAAAAGAACAAAATACACTGAGTAATCACTTAAAGAATCAAGCGCAAAAGGATCGCGAAAAAAAAAACACGTCTGCTCGATGCGAGTGATAGTCGGTGACTGCTATGATAGTATAGTACATATGTAGGTGTAATCGGGCCACTGCCACGCCGACAAAACGCCATTAACCGGAAACCTAAGCATTAAATTAATATATAAAACTCTAATTTGGCACAAGTGTTCGTGGCCCCACACTCTAATAAGCTAAGTGTACATATCTCCTAAACTACTTAAACTACAATGAAGAAATTAATGAAATCTGAAGTTAATGAATATATCTCGGGAGCCGACCTGCCGATTTCAACTAAATTTAGTACGTAGTATTTAACTATAATCTTTTTTTTTTACTTCTCTTTTAACACATTTTTAAATTCCATTTCGTTGTTTCACTTTCCCTTACATAAATCAAGAAATAATTTACTTAACCATATAAAATTATGCACAACAGCCTTTATAATATGCCACCTTATAGCCCAAAGTTACCAAATTCCAACCAAAACTGTTCAAACCCCTGAGTTTCGAATATATACAGTATCCGCAGTTGACCTTTGCCCAAAATTATGGGTCAATATGTGAGATATACAATTGAAATTGAGTGAGAATCTTTTCCTGACAATATTAAGTTGGTGAACAAAATACAAATCCGGTCAAAGCTTCCTTGAGTCCATTCTTTTTCTTCTTTACTGGCGTAGACACCGCTTACGCGTTTATAGCCGAGTCAACAACAGCGCGCCAGTCGTTTCTTCTCTTCGCTACGTGCCGCCAATTGGATATTCGAAGCGAAGCCCAGGTCCTTCTCCACTTGGTCCCCCCAACGGAGTGGAGGTCTTCCTCTTCCTCTGCTTCTAACGGTGGGTACTGCGTCGAATATTTTCAGAGCAGGAGTGTTTTCGTCCATTCAGACAACACGACCTAACCAACGTAGCCGCTGTCTTTTAATTCGCTGAACTACGTCAATGTCATCGTACATCTCGTAAACCTCATCGTTCTATCGAATGCGATATTCGCCGTGGCCAACGCGCAAAGGACCATAAATCTTTCGCAGAACCTTTCTCTCGAAAACTCGCAACGTCGACTCATCCGTTGTTGACATCGTCCAAGCCTCTGCACCATATAGCAGGACCGGAATTATGAGTGACTTATAGAGTTTGGTTTTTGTTTGTCGAGAGAGGACTTTGCTTCTCAATTACCTACTTAGTCCGAAGTAGCACCTGTTGGCAAGAGTTATCCTGCGTTGGATTTCTAGGCTGACATTGTTGGTGTTGTTTCCGCTGGTTCCAAGATAGACTAAATTATCTACAACTTCAAAGATATGATTGTCAACAGTCATGTCCTTGAGTCCCTATATACATAATATAAAGAACTCCAGGGTATTTTTATGCTGAATAATCGGTCAATATTTGTGTTATTTCAATGAAAATTATAAAGCTTGTTTTACTCATAACAGTGTAAGTTTCTGCTTAAAATAAGGATTCAGCATTTCTGGACGGCTGACTTTACTTCCTATGATCTATGATTGTATATGAGGTACCTTAAGGAAACCCAGGAACATTTTTTAGTATGTGACATATTTTAATTGATAAAATCGAGTCGATACTACCCATGTTGACGTTTCACATGTTAAGGTATTTACCTGGTTTTAATTCTAGCAATTTGCATAAAATATTCGGTTGCACCTTCCTACTTAAATAAAAAGGTACACAATTTATCAAGAATAAAATAAATTTTGTTTGTATTTGAACAATTTGACTAACGAAATTATATTTAATATTACAAAAGTTAAAAACTTTAATGTTAATAAAAAGTGTCGACAGCGGAACGGCGCTTCTGGCATGTTTGCGAATGTACGATGGAAATAAGTGAGCGGACGAGATAGTATTCGGATGATTTAGTATTAAAAGCTCAGCGCAGCGCGCAGGATTGATGTCGATCTAAGTGAATTAGCGTAGGTGTCGACAAGGCGCAGTGTATAAGCAAATATTTTGAACCTGCCCAGGGGACAGGTTGGATATGTTGTGTAGGCTGATGTTGAAGTGTGGTAAGTTGTGTTGTTCAACTGTTTTGCATTGAGTTGTGTTTTATTAGGGTCCTCCAGTTTTTCCGGGTAGAGTGGCTGGATGCTTAACTCATTTCAGGGGCTATACCAGTGTGGCACTTTCAAAAAAAAATTTTATTTGCTTTTTCGATAGAATAAATTTCCGTAAATATCGGGGAGGTCGTATCTTGAATAGTTTTCGGATGGCAGCGTTCTAAATATTAACTGGCTCACCCTGGTGGCGCCATCTATATTTTGATTGGTGCATTTGAATCTGCTATCTTTATCGATTTTCCAGTGAGAATTTCACGAAGTTTCATTAATTGAAAATGAAGTTATTGCGTTTTAAGTGTCAGTATGTTTATGTTATCCGAAAATTAGCTTCGAACAAATAGCCAACATTAAATTTTGTTTAAAAATTGGTAGAATTGGTATCTTACCACATCGTTTCAATTGATGAAGAAGTTTGTGGCGATGATGCCCAATTTCTTAGCAGAGTGCAGGAGTGGTTTCAACGTTTTAAAAGTGGTTGTAAGGACATAAATATGGGCCAATCAAAATCCATTATCACCGGAAATTCCATCGAAACTTTGAGTAATTTCATCAAAAACCAGCCGAAATTATCATTGAAATTCATGGCAATGGAATTGAACATCTTCAACGTCTCAATTATAATACGATGGGTTATACATACATATGTACCTACAAGCCTCTGTCTTGTGATCTTCTATAATTGTGATTCGAAGTGTGTAAGACGTACTCTCGCATTCTTTTGAACAATATTTGGAAAATATTTAAAAATATTGCATTTATGTATGTAAGTACGCCTGTTTGTGCTTGTTTGGTGCTAGGGGCATTAGAATTGCATTTATGTTGGCTGAAATTTGCATAATTTTTTCATTTTGTGAAAAATTAGAATTAATTTTAAATAATTTCTTCTGATTTGGAATCGTAGGCTTTGTGAGAAAACAAGTGAAAACTTGTTTGTGTGTGTGAACACTCGTTTATCCATACACAAATTTTCACATTTGCTAGAGTGGGTTTTTGGTTTTTCAAGGTAGTTTTGTTTGTGTGTGTGTGCCCGCACAGAATTTTGAAGCAAGTGTTTTGGAGCAGGTAGATTTTTTGTGGTTTTGAATTTGTTAGGCGGCTAGAGCAGGCGGTTTTTTGTAGTGTGTGGGGCAAAGTGGGATTTGTACAGTTTCAGTTCTGTACCGCATCGTTGGTCTTCTCTGCCGGCTGAATTGAATTCCCTACTTGGGAAGTTCGAGCCACACTTGTTTAGGATTAATGAGCGCAAGCTAACGATAGCCTCGGCATAGAAACCTTACCATAACTGTAAATAAAATTGAATCTTTTCACTTTGCAATTACACTGTCTCATAAATTAGAAATATAATTAACGTTTTTGATTATTTAAGAATTCGATACGCTTTTTCCATCCTGAATCCAATAATCCATTATTATCAACACTATCGCTCGCCCTCACAAGAATTGTAATTAACTCTTTGTTCTGGATGCTGACACTTCAGCTTTAGCTTTAAGATAATAATACCAAAATGTATAAATATTAGTATTTGAGAAATAAAGATTTGATTTGTATTTGGCAATACACAAGAACCACAAGTGTTTTCATTTCAAAAATACATAAAATACATATATATTTTTTTGAAATTCCCGTTGCGAAAATTAATTGGCGCCCAACGTGGGGAACGAGTCAAAAAGTGCCCAGAATAGTAAAATTTATAAAAAGTTGTGTTATCAAAAATTGTGAAGTTAAAATTATAAAAAGTTGTCCTTAAAAATAGTTTGGCATGAGTCAAAAAGTGCCTAGTATAATAAAATTTATAAAAAGTTGTGTTATCAAAAATTGTGAAGTTAAAATTATAAAAAGTTGTCATTAAAAATAGTTTGGCACGAGTTAAAAAATTGAAGTTAAAGTGCCTACTAAAAAGTTAAGCTAAAAACAATATAATTTACACCAAGTCTTGGATAGTAAAAATACCTAAGTGAAAAGTTTCACTAAAAAAATAATTGTGTGAGTAAGAACATGCAACGAAGTGACAATCGCAGGATAATAAAAACAAGAATTTTTTTTAAGTAATTTATTAGAAAAATAACAGTGACCAAAAAAGTGTAAGTGAAAAACTTCCTCTAATAAAATAACTGTGTGAGTAAGAACAAGCAACGAAGTGACAATCACAGGATAACAATAACAAGAAATTTTAAAATTTTTTAAATTGATTCAAAAACTAATAATGAATCAAAAGATAACTAATCAAAAAAATACGAAACATTAAAAAATAAAAAGTGACTTAAATTGCAAAAATAACCAAGCAGCAGTGGTAACAACATCAGCGGACGTGTCAACAGCGGCAGCAGCAATCATAAAGGAAACAGCGGTAACAACAGCAGAAGCAACAACAGCATCATTAGCAGGAATTGTTACAAAGACAGCGAGAGAATACATTTGTAAGTTTAAATTAAAATTAACTATATTTAGAATATATATTAGATATGGGAAACAACAAAAAACTGTCATACTGCGACTTTTGTAAGCGCGATCACAATACTAGGAAATGTCCTAAACTAAAAAAATAAAGAAATAAAGACTATAACTAATGGTTTGTACAGCAATTAAATTACATAATTAAAAGCTGCGATTCACCACCCTCGGGGGGACCCTCCAGCTTATAACAATTTAAAATTCTCTGCGATTCACCACCCAAGGGACCCTCCAGAGAAATTAATCCAACCAATAAATTTTTTCAATAAAATAATAATTAAAGGTTCGACCAGCCACATAACAAAAATATATTGAAACCGCGATTCACCACCGCAAGGGGGACCATCCGGTTTATAATAAAGTTTAATTCTGCGATTTTGAACTCCAGACCCTCCAGAATAAAAAAACACCTCTTCCTAGAAGGTATAAAATAAAAATAGTTAACAAAAAATACCAGAAACTGAAATTAGACAAAATGGCTAACGGTGACGCTTTGACCGTAGACCTAATAACTCGCCTCATTGCTGATATCAGTATTACACTACGTGAGGAAGTAGAGCAATTACACTCACAAATAGTAGTCAATACCACCGGTGTAACCGATTTTCTAACACAGACGATAGACGATAATACAGCCTGTCAAGAATCGTTAGACGTAGTTAAATGCATACCTGAATTTACTGGTAGGATGAATTTATATGTTAATTGGAGAGAGGCAGCTCTTAACGGTATGAGCCTATACGTGAGGGGCAGTAGAAAATACTTTGCTGCACTTACAATACTTAGAAATAAAATAACGCATGATGCAAACGATGCATTAAGTAACCATGGAACAGTCCCCAATTTGGACGCAATTCTAGCCCGTTCAGACTTTGCATATGCGGACAAACGTCCAATACATATAATCGAACAAGTATTAAGCATCTTAAGGCAGGGTGCAATGTCGGTTGTAGAATACTACAACCTCGTCAACAAAAAGTTGACGCTATTAATAAACAAAGCAATTATGACACACGGAAACAACGCAGACCTGACAAAAGAATTGAACAAAAAGAACAGGGAACATGCCTTAAGAATCTTTATAACAGGACTAAACACCCCATTATGAGACATAATATTCTCTCTAAGCCCACAAGATTTACCTGACGCTTTAGCAAAAGCTCAGGAACTCGAATCAAATAATCAAAGAGCCCGGTTTGCTCAAAACTTCATGTATGACAGAAACAGGGTGAGGCCAACGTACACAAACAATAATTTAAGATTTCCTCAAAGGAACAACCCTCCCAATAACAATAATTTTTCGAAACCAACTCCTATGGATATAGATCCATCTGTATTCAGACTTTGCAATAGAGATTTAAATATGAGGGGACAACAAAGCACTAGCAATTTTTATCAACAACAAAGAAATAGCAATTTTAATCAAAATGTAAAACCTATGCAAACGAATGCAAACTTTCAGGCCAATAGGGGGCAAAATCAGGAAGCACATGGGATAAAGCTGCATAAATAATAATAGCTTTCGCGCACAAGAAAAGAGTCAGAGAATTAATAATATGAACGAGAGTCATTTTTTAGGCGAAGAGGGGACGAACTCCCCTATCTCAAATTACACGACTCAAAATTAAATAAAAACTTAAAAGCTCTAGTTGATACCGGAGCAACCTCATGCTACATTAAGCCTGGGGTTTATAATAATAAAAACGAATTAGCCATTTATAAGCGCATAAAAACCGTGAATGGCTATTCCATAATCAAATTTTACCACTTAATTACCCTATTTGGAGTCGAGGAAATCTTCTATAAAATAGAAGGATTAGAATCGGATCTCCTTTTGGGATACCATTTCCTTAAAAAGATTGAGGCACTTATAGATGTGTCCAATGGGAAAATTAATTATAGGGTAAAACATAACTCAGAAAATGAAAACAGAAGTATGAATATTTATTTTAAAAATAAAACTAAGGAACAAGAAGTTTCCAAAAAACTAGCCGAGAAAAGTATCGGTAATATTAAAAACGAAAAAAATATTAAAATTGTGGAACAAACAAGTTCTACAAAAACAAGTTCTTAAAAAAATTTATTTTGGGACAAAAAGATCCTAAAACGCCAGCTGACGATTTATACCAGCGTAATGAAAAAAGTTATTATAAAGAAAATATTGTGGAACGAAAAAGTTCCACGAAGCCAGCCGAAGGTTTTACCGGCAATACTTTATTTAAAGAAATTCTTTTAGGACAAAAAAGTCTTAAAATGCCAACTGAAGATTTATATCAGCAGAATAAAAATAGTAATTATAAAGAAAATATTGTGGAACAGAAATGTTCTACAACGCCAACTGATGAATTTTCCGGCAACATTAATGATAACTATTCGATATTGGGGGAAAGAGGCTCAGAAATTAATAACGATAATGATTATTGTTCGGAAAAGAATTCCGAAAAGTTAAATACTGAAAATCAAGATGAAAAATTAACTGAACTTAAAATAATAATAAAAGAAAAAATTACTCAAATGTATTCAGGCATTGATACAAGCTTCCCATTTCACCCTGGAGAAATAATTTATGAAAAAATAATAGGATAAAGAAATATGCTGAATCCTTGATATAAAAAACAGGTTGTAAAAGAGGTTACGATTAATCAGAGAAATAGAATAGTGCAAAAGGATAATATAAAGTCCTAAATGAATACTTATTTACATTTTCAGAAAATGATCACAATAATAATTTTAATACTGCTAATAATAGTAAAAGTAGATATTAGGGACTTCACGAGAGAAAATTACGCATTAACACAGGACGAAAATGTAAGTTTATATAATGACTATGGGGAGTTTTTCACATAACTAATTTAACATATTTTGAAGAGATAATAGTATCAGATTAAAATTATTATTATGGTAAAATGAAGTACAATAACTTAGCAGTTAACAAAAATTATGTATTTGATATAAACAATTTAGAAGGGCAACCTGAAATAGAACTTATAGAGACTTTGTTAGGACAATTACAAAAAACAGATACATTAATAACAGAATTAAATTACACAAAATTAAAAGAAAACGGAATCAATATGTTATACATGAACTGAAAAATTTAATAAATGCAATAACTTTTGGTAAAATTTGAATTAAAAAAAAAATCAATTTTATATTATGATGAATTAAAAAACATAACATATTACTAACACAGTATAATGACTATAACAGATTTAATGGACATTTCTAAATTTTAAATAGCCAAAAAAGGAGACATAATTATAATTTATATAAAATATCCTAAAATAGAACTAACATGTAAGTACTACGATGTAAGAGTAATAGCTCAATTAGATGGTAAGCTTATTATTGACCAGAACATAATATACTGTAATAATACATTTTTTAATATTCAGAATTGTAAAACAGATATTTCAAAAACCTATTGAAAGTAATGAAGAAAGGCACATGTTTGTCAGAAATTTTAAACAAAAACAAGGAAAACGTAATAAATTAAAAGAAAAAACTTGCAAATTGAAGAAATTAAATCAGGAGCGATATTAGTTTCAGGAAAAAATATTAGAGATAATCAAACATTAAATGGAACATATTCAATAACATTTTAAAATTATACAAATTATGAAAAATTTGGAATTATTTTAAAAATAACCACATTTAAATTTTGGAATATATTGAAACAACCAATAAACTGTTCAAATTAGATAATATAAATATTTTAGCAGAACGGAACAAGAACATAACAGTACGTTCATATTTTTGGTACATAACTTTAATATTGGGAATAATTTTCATAACTTACTTAACACTTAACTTAAAAAAGTCTCGAAATAGGGGACGATACATTTTAGGAAGGGGGGAGTTAACGATAGCCTACGCATAGAAACCTTGCCATAACTGTAAATAAAATTGAATCTTTGCATTTTGCAATTACACTTTCTCATAAATTAGAAAAATAATTAACGTTTTTGATTATTTAAGAATTCGATATGCTTTTTCCGTTCTGAATCCAATAATCCATTATTATCAAAACTATCTCTCGCCCTTTCAAGAAGGCATAACAATAACGCTTAACGTTCTGCTGGAATTTGCTGTCACAGCAAAAATTGTAATTAACTCTTTATTCTGGATTCAATTTAGCTGATGCTTACACTTCAGCTTTAGCTTTAAGATAATAATACCAAAATGTAGAAATATTAGTATTTGAGAAATAAAGATTTGATTTGTATTTGGCAATCCACAAGAACCACACGTGTTCTCATTTCATCTGCGCGAGTTATATAATTAAAATAATGCTTGCTATTCTGTTGCAAGAATCAGACTGACTCTGCCATCAGATCAGCAACTCGAGTCTGCCTAAGTGTGTGGGTGTACCGCACATTCCAACAGACTCAAAATATGCTGATTCTGCTGTTTTGGTCACGTACTGGCTGATCATGCGATGTGGTGCACAACTGCATGTCGTCAGCCGTAACCTGAGATATAACTCCCCCAGAGCCACTCTGAGAAGTCTCCTGACTTCTTTTATTTATAATTTTTATTTTTGTTGTTTTTTTTCTTAATTTTATTACTAGGATTGCTACTACTACCATTACAATGATTATCAATGTTATATTAATACCATATGATACATTTTTATGGTATTTTAATTCTGCAATTTCTTTTATGTTTTCTATATTTTTTATTGCAATATCATTGAAAGTTAATTTTGGTGTGTAGCTTTGGTTTAATTTTTCGGCAGGGTATATAATTGTATGAATATATTCTGTTTTATTATTTTTAAATTCTTGTTTTAAAATTTCCATTTTACAATTTACAAATTTGATTATATAGTTATTTTTTAATACAATTTTTCTGTCATCGCAGTTTTGTTTTACTACATCATTTTTTTGCATTTCTTATTAATATTGTGTCATCGCTTATTTCTTGTATTGATGTTTTATTATTATATTTAAATTCGCAAGTATTTGAAAATATGCAGCTTTTACTCAATTTTAGATTTTTAAATGCTTTATTTTCTACATAATCAAAATAGTTTTCGCCAATTTTTATAACAAATTTTTCTTTTTCAATAATCTGTAATTTATTTCTATTTGGCATTGGGGTTATTAATTGAATCTTAGTTTGAAAAAATGATCTTGGTATCTGAATTGCGAATATTATTGTATCGTTTCTATATACTACTACTCCTACTTTTGATAATTTTAGTTTGTAAAAATCAATCTCATATTTTTCAATTTCTTCCCTAGTTAACATACTTGGATGTACCATATTGTATTTAGCCGCCGCTATATTATTTTGTATTTCTTGAACTTTACTTTCTATGAATTTTAGTTTATTCATTTCATCATTATACAAAATTTTTCTTTCAATTCTATTTTCCTCTTTGTTTATTATATTTAAAGTTTCTATTATTTGTTTCCTATCTGATTCTATAGTTCCTTTTAATAAGTTTAGTGATCTATTGAAATGTTCATTTATTACTATTTGTTTATTTAAATTTACAATGGCATTATGGCCATTTTCTTCAATAATTTTTAAATGGTTCAAAATGTCTTGTCTGTCATCATCATCCATAACTCCAAACATCCATTTATATGCTATTCCTCCTATATTTATCAAGCCTCTTTTATTTCTCTTTTTGATATTCGGTGTTATAGATGTGATTTTTGCTTTTATATTTTTTATTTCATCAAACAAAATTTCTTTATTTTCAATATTTAGTTTTTCAATATTTTCTTTAACCTGATCCACTATGTCTGCTATCTTGGTCGGATTTATAGTATGTATAACTGTACTTATTTCGTTAACTATTTCTATGTCCGCTGTTTGTATAATTGTATACCCCGCATCTTCTATTATTGGTGTAACTTGCAAAAGTGCTGTCACCAATGATATGATTATTGTTAAAAAAATAAATATTGTCGTCATCTGTAAAAGTAAAAATGTATAACCGTTTTAGGTTTTGATATATAAAAAAAAATTTATGGGATTTTAGTCGCCTCTTACGACAGGCATCTCTTACCATGGGTATATTCTAGAAAGACCCCTTACCCACTGGGGTAAAAAAAATCATTTATATATATGTAGAAAAAAAAAATTAAATGTTATTATCTCCATTAAATGCCCTTAGACTGAATGAATCGTCATCATTCTCATTTGGATTTTCTATGTTTGCCAATTTCATTGGTCTTTTTATATTTGCCGGATGGACGTTTTGTAAGGGAAATATTCTGAAATATGGTTGATCTTTATGCCGTACTCTTTTGTAGTTTTTAATTGGACCTTCTTCTCTTGTTTCTATGTAGTCTTCTCTGTACCTATTTCTATTGTGTATGGTGAGTTGTTTCTTCTGGTCTATTGTATTTTTTAAAATGGTTGGATCAATACTATTTCTTGCGTTATTAGGTGTACATTTTATGGTTGAGTGATAGCGATCATTATAGTTACCTATAACGATCTGTATCCTCATTTCTGTTGAGAGGCTTGGATCCTCAATTCCTGTTAGTTTTTCTAACAAGGTTGAGTGCAGCCTCTCAATGTCTGCATTACCTGTATGAGAGTTTGGTTTTGTTAAGTGTACTTCGACTCCTTCTGTATTTAAGAACTGAATTAACTGTTCGGCCCTGAATTCGTTGTCCATGATAATCTTCTTTGGTTTCCCAAATTTCGTGAAATGTTCAATTATGATGGCCTTCTTTGCTCTCCAATTTCTATCAGTTATATTGTATGCTGCGGCAAATTTTGTTAGTTTATCAATGACTGTGACAAATGACTGCTTTTTAAAATGAAAAATGTCTACATGTATAATTTCATTTTTATCTGAAGGTGTCTCTGTTAGTTTAAACTTCGGCTTTATCGGTTTCCTGTCATATTTAATTTGCTTGCATTTTTCGCAATTACCTATAATTAGCTGTACATGTTCCCTTAATTTTGGATAGTATATTTTATCCTTAAGTGTATTGTAAGTCTCGTTTATTCCGCTATGCATTGACTCATTACTATGGTAAAGTGAAATTTGTGTATGTAGGACCTCTTCCTGTATAATTTCTGTTGCTCTTTTTGTACATTTTATGAATTGCAATTTTCTATTGCAAGAAAACATGCTTATTAGTAGTAGTTGAATTTTGTGATAATCGGTCTCCTCTACTTCGGAAAAAATACCCACTTTGCCCTTGTCAATATGTCTTCGGAAAATATTTTTTAATATGTTCTCCGTATCGATAGGGTTTATCTCGATTATTTTCCTTCCATGTATTATTTGAACTTCAGTTTGGGGACTATATGTTATTATAATTTGGGTCTTATACTTGTTGACAATTTCTTCTTTTATGAAGAAGTGTTCTAATAGTTCCTCTTCTGCGGAATGTATTGTATCTGACATTTCTAAATTGGATTCTTTATCATTGCTTTCATCGATTTTTGGAGAGTTTTCGATTCGACTTAAAAAATCTGCTACTACATTATTTTTCCCTTTTTGATATTCAATTTCATAATTAAACTCCTGCAGTTTCAATAGCCACCTTTGGTGACGTTGTGAAAACTCCCTTCCTTTATATTTATTATTTAAAAATACTATCGGGCAATGATCAGTTATAATTTTAAATTTTGTGCCATAAATGTACGGCCTGAAATAAGTTATTGAATATATAATAGCTAGAAACTCTTTATCTGTTGTAGCATACTTCTGCTCATGGTTATTTAAAGTTCTGCTAATATAGCACACTGGCTGACCTTGTTGAGAAAGCACTGCGCCTATTGCGTAATCGCTTGCATCCGTTGTAATAGTAAATTCCTTATCATATTCCGGATATTTTAAAATCGGATGCGATGAAATTAGTGTTTTCAAATTTTCGAAACTAGCTATGTACTGTGGATCTCTTGAATTTATTTTATAGCCTTTTTTTAAATATTTAATCATTGGATATGCAATTTTTGAGTAGTCCCTAATGAACTTTCTATAATAACCAGTGGCTCCCAAAAAACTTTTTAATTGTTTTTCAGTTCTAGGTATTTCCAAATTTTGTATTGCTACTATCTTGTCCTGATTTGGCTTAATCCCTTCTTTTGTTAAGGTATGCCCCAAAAATTTTGTTTCCCTCTTTAGAAAACTACATTTATCGACTTGAATTTTTAAATTATGTTCCTTTAATTTTGAAAAAATTTTCTCTAAGGAGTTTAAATGTTCCTCTAATGACGTTGAAAAGATTAATACGTCGTCTAAATAAACGACACATATCTTATTTATGTATTCTCTTAATATGTCATTCATTAAACGTTGAAAGGTAGCCGGAGCATTTTTTAGTCCGAAGGGCATTCTTATATATTCGTACAATCCCACCGGAGATACAAACGCTGTCTTTTCAATATCCTTTTTATCCATTAAAATTTGATGGTAACCTTTGGCTAGATCAAGAGTGCTGAAGTACTGCGCCTTGCCCAACTTGTCTAAGATTCCATCAATGTTCGGCAAAGGATATTTATCATCGACAGTTATTTGATTTAGTCTACGGTAATCGATTACTAAACGAAATTTTTTATTGCCCATACTATCACATTTTTTTGGTACTATGATAATGGGTGAACTATATTTACTCCTACTTTTCCGAATTATACCTTGTTTTTCTAGCTCCCTAATTTGCCTTATGGCTTCTTCCTCATGTTTCGGAGGTAACCTATATATTTTCGAATTGATTTGCTGGTTTGTGGTGGTTCTTATTTCGTGGACCACCGTTTTTGTATTTGTCAAGGTATCTCCTTCTTTATACATTAATGTTTCATACTTTTTTAATAATTTTTCAACCTCCTTGCGTTCATTTGATTTTAAATGATCAAGGTTGATGTTCTTTACTTCACTTATATCTATTGAATAAACTTGCTCTTGCATAGTTTTCATATAGAATGGAAGATTCACACCATTTTTTAAAATTATTGTCATTTTTTCGATATCAATGGTTTTAACGTTTTCAAAAAGAAAATCATTTCCTATTAACAAATCATATGGTTTATTAAAATCCATTAATAACCATCTCATTCTAGCATTTTCCGGGTATTTGAATTCTTTTGGACAAGGGCTTTTTACCTTAACATTTGGAGTTTTAATTATTCCGTTTAAAGTATTCACCAAAGTGCTTTCACTTTCAAGCACTGGTAATTTAAATTTTTCGAAACTAGATTTTTTCATTATACTTATGGTTGAACCTGAGTCGACCAAAGCATAAAATTTTTTCTCAAAAAGTGTTAATATTATTATAATTTTGTTTGATGATTCCGAGGCTAATTTGTAAAAAACTCCTCGTTCGTGTTTGATTCTTGTGGATCACCTCTTCTACTCATTGTGTCTACGTCCATGGGTTCTGGTCCCCTATTTTGTACTTGTTGTCTACTATTTACTGAATTTCTTTGCTGTTGTGAATAATTATAACGATTTGATTTGTTCGAACTTGTCCTGAATAGTTTGTACGATTTTGCCATCGAGGCTGTCTTGTTTGATTGGATTGTTGACGATACTGTTGTTCAGAAAAATTTTGATTTTGTGAACGATATTGTCCCGAATCTGGTCTGTTTTGACTAACAATGTTTCTTTGTTCCCTTTGTCCTGAATAGAAATTTTTATTGTTAACACCATTTTTTTTGGTGTTAGCTTGAAAGTTGTTTCCCCCTCTTTTTAGATAAGGATTTAGATTGCCTTCATCCAACCCAATAAATTTATAAATTTCATTCGCCATTTCCGTTAATGATGTGACCGATTGCACTGTATATGCAAATGTCCCTGATGCTAATTGTTTTATTCGCTGAATTAGCATTCCCGAAAAAATTTCTCTCATAGCGTCACCATTTTCGCTTAGTGCAGTATATTCTGTTATATCATCCACGATTTCGTTTAATCTTTTACTTAATTCCGCTATACTATTTACTTTCAGAATCGAAATTTCTTTCGTGATCATCATTTGATCTTTTGTAGGTCTGTAATGCTGCCTTAGCTTAGCTTTACAACTAACCCAATCTTGAGGTGGATTTGTTTGCAAAAAATTTTTTGCTGAACCACCGATTTTTAGATCATAAATCACCCTAAAAAATATTTCCTCCTGCCCTACATAGTCTCTACGTACTCTGTCAATTGCCCCAACAAAGGACGGCAATTTTTTCACATTCCCTTCGAAGGGAGCCAAATATTGCAAATCTTTTTCTATTCTTTGCCTAATTGACAATTGGTTATTGGCTGCATTTTGCGCAGTTATTTGAGTTAAAGATGCTAAGCATCGAGTTAATAATTCTATTTGTTCTGCCATTATACTTGGTGTGTTTTAAATATAATTTAATTCAGATTAAGATTAATAATAACAATTTTTTTTTTTCTAAATCACAACTTATAAAATAATTGCTTTTGACAAAATGTTTTTCTATAATTGTATATTCTTACTGCTGTTGCTGCTGGCTGCTCCTCCTGTTGTTGCTATTGTTGTCTTTGTTGACTTTGTTGTTTTTTATATTTTTATTTGCTGAATAGGAATGGTTGCTTTTGCTGTATCTGCCGCTGTCGTTTTCGGTGATGCTGCTATTGAAGCTGAAGCTTGTAATATGTAGCTGCTGTGTTATGTTATGGTTGTTATGTTTTTTCTGAATAAGACCTTCGGCACTTATTTAAGTTATCAGTTCAATATATGTAGATCTTGCATCGCAGTCTGCTTTAGGCACTTCAATAATTTAAAGTTCAATTAGCTGGAAAAATTTAATCTCCTTGTTGATTTATGGACTTTGCTCGCAAAAATTTTTGATTTTCTTCTAGTGACGGCAAATTGAATATATTTGTTGGATATTGACACTATTTTTCAATTTTTAATTTTTTTTTCCCACGGCTCGCCTCGACTGCGCCAGTTATATAATTAAAATAATGCTTGCTATTCTGTTGCAAGAATCAGACTGACTCTGCCATCAGATCAGCAACTCGAGTCTGCCTAAGTGTGTGGGTGTACCGCACATTCCAACAGACTCAAAATATGCTGATTCTGCTGTTTTGGTCACGTACTGGCTGATCATGCGATGTGGTGCACAACTGCATGTCGTCAGCCGTAACCTGAGATATAACTCGCGTTCGCGGATGTAAAATATATATATTTTTTTAATTTCCCTCGTTGCGGGAATTAGTTCGCCTACTGGCGGTCATAGGCAAAGTAAGGCGCATCTTGAGGAGTGATTGGGGTTTCGTGCTGTTCGCACCATATATTGTGGCTTGGGCCACTTATGGAGCTTCTGTATGGTGGGAAACAGCAGTGGCGGTCTCGGGTCGCCGAAAACTTCTCTCGGTGCAACGTTTTATGGTGCTCACATGTCTGCCTGTATGTTGTACTGTTTCGACGGGGCCTTACAAGTTTTATTAGGAGCACACCCTCTTGACCTCATTGTCATACAGCGTGCTGTTGCATTCAGGTTAAGAATGGGTTTGAGTGTTTCCTTGCTGCGGTGTGATTGGATCTCCGATGATGATGTGGAGAGGGAGGGATATCTAGGGAGCAAGAGGCTTCTAGACGATAGGGTTAGGTGTAGGTGACAAGAACGTTGAGACAATTGTCTCAACGGCCGAGTGACCTACGAGTCCATTCGGGATGATGAGTTTATTGTCCAGATTTCAGATTTTGTCTGAGTCTGGGTTTACTGCTTGCGGGACATGGGCTTCTGAATGCATTTTTGCATCAGATGTACCTATAGGGCAGGTCCGGTTGTGTTTGTGGGGCGGGGATAAATGATTTGGTGCATGTTATTGCAGAATGCCCGATGTACTCAGACATTAGGGATTTGGGGAGTTCGGGGATTAGTTGGATGAAAGGGCACTTAGATGTTAGTGGTGTGATTTCCACTAGTCGGAATACCGAATTGTTAGAGTTGTATGCGCGTGAGTTGTTTAAGCGGCGAAGGCGTTTAACTCCGAATTAGGATTAGTTTTTAGTATGAGTGGTGTGTATACTGGCCACCAGTCCAGAGTAGTATGGAAGCTCAACTGGTAGTAGATTCGGCTACGAGGAGACTTAATTCTGGTACCACGGAGAGCAGGAGCCCTTGGAGGTAACTCCGACCTGCTCATGAAGTATCGTGGTGGTTGTAGTTTATACCCAAATGAGGGTAGAATTGACATTTTTTCAGTTCGATGTGGAGTTGCATTGCAAGCAGGTGCCGGACCCAAAGCACGCCAGAGGTTTTAGATGGGCCTCGAACCCGACCAAGGTGGTTAGTGTGTTCATTCCACACTGCCAATTGGTACTGAAAATGCCTGGTATTTTCAGGGCGCTGATCAATACATTAATTTTATCCGTTGTTCTTTTGAGTACCGTGGGGTAAAGCTGTCGTCGGCAGGTACCTACGTAAAATATTCCGATTGTTGTTCTTAATGAAAATGAAAGTGTAGGTTTTCCAATTGAATTTTTAATTCACTAGATATACCCGGAATGCCACAATATAATCTTCGATTAAAGAATGGTTCACCTATTTTTCTCCTGCATACAATCGGATTCCACGATACCCATCAGGTGGCTACAATTTACAGTTCGTTTTGCTTTTGCAATGACGATAAATAAATCTCAAGGCCAAACAATGTTTATTTGTGGTTTAGATTTGGAAAAACCATGTTTTGCTCATGGATGGTCATTTGTGTTACGGATTAACCAAAAATTTTTTTTTTATTTTTTATTTTTTTTTTATAATTTATTTGTACAATACTTAATATTCTACAAATAAATTTCTAGCAGCACTGGCAGCAGAGGCCTTCGGCTGTCTGTTATGCTATATACATATGTATGTTTAATGTAATATTAAAACAGAAGTGAAAGGATAGATTAGTACTTAGGAAGTAGGGTTAGTGAGTTAATTAGAGTAGCTATAAATCTTTATATTCGTCGAAGATCTACTGTTTCCTTAAGAAAATTATAAATCATATTCACATTTTTAGCGGTGGGCTCATTCAGAAGCTGGAATGGATCGGCCGAATTGAAAATCTCATGTCTAATTGTTGCAGTTATATGGCAAGCGGTTAATATGTGTTCTAACGTTGCCTTTTCGTCGCAGAATGGGCAGTTTCCATGAGGGGCACCATGAGGGGCACGTTTCAATAAATTAGCGTGTGTAATTATGGTGTGTCCCAGACGTAAGCGGGTAAAGGGCCTGATGGCGCGTAAGGTGATGTCGGCAGTGTAGGTCGGCTTAATTCTGAACGGGTTGACTTTAGAATAGTGATGAATATATCCACTCCAATTATCTTTTGCTGATTTTTTTCTTAGGCGTGTAATCTCAGTTATAATGTCTTGTTTTGTGAAATAACCGAATGTTATGGTTGGTGTATTTGCTGCATTTTTCGCAGCTGCGTCTGCTTTTTCATTACCGGGTATCCCTGTGTGCCCCGGGATCCACATCAGTTTCAGTTTGTTTGGATATTTCAGAAGATTGTTGCGTATGGCGAATATTTCATTTTGTGTGTTTTCCGGCGATTCTATGGCTTCGATGCAAGATTTGCTATCGGTGCATATGATATACTTTCCCCTGGTGTAATTTGCATAAGTAACTGCTTCTAATAAAGCGCCGACTTCGGGCGTATATGATGAACATATTGTGTGGAGAGAGCCGTGTCGAATCAAGTCACCATTTTCTTTTGTGGTTGTGAACGTTGAGCTGTTTGCTGTTTTTGAGCCGTCGGTGTATATAAAGTTCCAACCGTAACTGGAGTATTTTGACTTCTCCGAAGCGAAGAGTTGCCTGTATTTTTCGCTAGAGGTCTTATCCTTCGGCAGTTGCAGGGTCTTAATAGCAAAGGAAGTATTTTTTATCATCCATTGAGGACGAGTTTCAGGTCCAAGAGAACATTTATAGGAAGGTAACTCAAGTTACCTGGCGAAGTTAACGCATCGCACGATGGCTGACAATCACTTAGGTTTTCGTTTCCTCGAGAGAGCATTGTGAACGTCTTTGGCGAGAATAGTGTTGGTCGTGAACAGAAGCTTTGGTAGTAAACGTCTGGTGCAGTCGATCGTCCTGTCTGTTATAGTTGGCAGGCCAGTTTCAGCAAAGAGATTCTTTAGTGGTGTTGTTGGAAATGCTCTAATGCTTCTGCGCATGGCCACATGGTAAGGGGAGGAGAGTATTTTCTTTGTAGAAACTGGGCAGTTGCTGAAGATAGGTAGAGCGTAGTCTATCTTGGAAATCACTAGAGCCTTGGTGACGTTGATATGCGTTGATGGATGAATTAAACTTTTTTTCGACGATAGATATTTGACTATATTTAGTCGCGTTAAGAGGCAGTCCTTAACATGCTTACAATGGGCCTTAAAGCTATATTTAGAGTCTAGTACTAGCCCTAAGATTTTAAGTTCATTTACCATACTAATATTAATATTGTTAGAATAGGTTAGTAAACTTGAGCATGCTCGTTTTTTACAAATGTGTAATGTTTTTGATTTTTCGTAAGAGATAGTAGTTCCTGATGATAGGGACCATGTCGAAATTTCGGATAGGATATTCTCAAACAGTTGGGCTGTATTGGTGAGGTTTGCATTCTTTGTGTAGAAAATTACATCGTCAGCATAAAGCTGGCACTCGATGCCGCGGTGGTTGTAAGTGAGTTGAGTAATCTCTTCGAAAGCTATTATAAAAAGGAAGGCGAATAATGGAGACCCTTGCGGAGTTCCGTTGTCAAGTGAAGCTATGGAGGATAGGAAACCATTTATTTTTACTTTGCATTGCCTGTGACTGAGGAAGTTCTTGACAAATTTCTTGATTTTAGGGTCTAGTTTCCATATATGTAATTGTCTCAGAACGATATGGGCACCAACACGGTCGAATGCTTTCTGAAAATCAATTGCTAAAGTTGAGACATGGTTTTTAGAGGAAAGAGCGCTTGATATAAAGTGATCTAGGTGCAAAAGAGCATCGATGGTGCCATAATTCTTTCTGTATGCGGTTTGGTTGGGACTTATGAGTTTTCTTTTGTTGCCATACCACATCAGTCGGTTAACTATAACTTTTTCAAGAAGTTTTCCTAAGCAGGGTAAGAGCGATATCGGCCTATAGTTGTTGACATCAAGCGCTGACTTATTGGGCTTCAGGATAGGAACTATACACGAAGTTTTCCAGGCATGAGGATAGCATCCGCTTTCAAATATATTATTATAGAGGTTGAGTAAACGATGCTTAGCTTGGATGGGCAAGTTTTGAATGATTGGATAGGTAATTTTGTCAAGACCAGGGGTTTTGCCTTTAACGGACGAAAGGGCGAATTCGAGTTCGGTTAGTAGGATTTCCGATTCTAGTTGCTTAGCGGGAGGCGATAAACGGTACAAAATAGGTGGTTCAAAACTTATTCGTTGAGATTTTAGGTTGCGGAACGTGTCTGAGAAGCTTGCATCGGAAGAAGAGAGTGACAGGAAAGAAGCAATATGGTTGGCAATATCAACGGGAGCCGTTAATGGTCCGCTTTGTGTCTGAATGTAGGAAAATAGAGGCTGTTTAGGAGATCCGGTTAGCATTTTGATATCATCCCATATTTTCTTTGGGCTAGTGCGGGGGTTTATGGTTTCAGTGAGATCTTCCAACTTTTTCTTTTTATAATGTTTGGCAGAACGTCGGAATAATGCATTTGCCTTTTTGTAAAGGAGCAGGTTTTCAGCTGAGCGTGTTCGCTTGTATTCATACCATAAATTCTGCTTGGTGAGCCGTAGACTGGACAAGTCAGCGTTCCACCAAGGAATATTTTTTCTACTTTTGTTGGGAAGCGTTCGAGGGATGGAAAAGTAAGAAGCGGTACGTATGATTCTCGAAATTTTAGCAGATTCCTGGTTCGGGTTGGAGGAAACTTGCGTGGTCTCACAAAGATTGCTGCATACATATTTGTCTGAACTTTTTCCAATCAGCCTCATCAGTTTTGAATTTAGATGTAAATCTAAATGTACTCGTATTTTGATTGTTGCGAATGAGTATGAATATTGGGAAGTGGTCGCTGCCAAACAAAGAATTTAGCACTTGCCATGTGCATTGGGGCGCTATATTAGTAGAGCAAAACGTGACATCAATATTGGAGAAGGTGTTGTGGGTGGGAAAATGTGTGGCGGATCCATCGTTAAGACAGATAATATTGGATGCAAGTAGCGCATCTTCAACTTTTTCGCCTCTTGAGTTTGTGTGCGTAGATCCCCATATTGTACTCCAGGCGTTTATATCTCCTCCTAAAATTAGTGGTTTATCTAATTGGTTTATCAATTAATTTCAATGGCAACTACTGAGAGATTATACCGAACAGGTAGTACTTTGTGGGGTATGCTTCTTCTTATTAAAATAGCAGTGCCTTGTTATTTTGTTGTTACGTGCGGGAGATTGTTAAAATAGCCTACGTAGGATTTTGGCGTGTGAGCAGGTTGAATATGTGGAATATGAGTTTCATTAAGGAAGATCATGGATGGAGTGTAAGAATTGATGAGAGTTTCTAGTTCGTGATAATTGTTGGAATAACCGTTCATATTCCATTGTATGATCGACAGCATACCGAAAAAAGTAAAGACAAGAAACAGAAGAGGGAGAAATATAAATAGCTAGAGAGTGGGGAGAGAAAATTGAGTCCTGGCAACTATGAGTAAACTATGCTTTGGCATAGCGCGTCTAGTCGCGTGAAGAAGAATGTTTAAGACTTGAGCTATTAGCGAATTGCGCAATGTCATTTAGCTTAGCGCTTGCTAAGTTGGAATGCATTGCTTCGCTGAGCTGAGAGTTTAGAAAGGTGGGAAGATTGTTATTAGTACTTTGGGGGGATGGGGATAAAGTGGTAAGGCTTATTGCATTTGATTTTAATGAAGAGGTGGATATTGTATCGATTGGTGGAGATACAGGAATGATGTTTGCATTATTGTTTGTTGTTGTAGTTTTTTCAGTGGGTCGCTTAGTAATTTCAGAGAATGATTTAAGAGGAGAGGGTGTGGGAGCTTGCGATCTGTATTTCTTTGCTGCTTCGCGCAAATTATGCAAAATAAAGTTGAAACAAGCTTAAGCTTTGACTTCTTACTTTATTCAAGTGAATCTTAAGACTGACTTTACAATAGTTTCGTTCTTAAATTTAAACCTTCAATAATGATCAATATAAATGTATATACAAATGTAAACAAAATCGTTTATGCAATTTTTTAATACTTTTCCAAGTATTGAATTCGGAGCATTGACACTCATATATGTGGCTTAAGCACTTTTTTAAGTGGACGTACAAATATTCCTACGTAATTGGATATCACTTTGACTTTTGTTTATGAAAGTAAAAGTAATATCGTTTCATGTAGTATTCATAAATTTAAGTTTGGTGACATGAAATTTGAGCCACAATGTTATTTGTTTACATTGCAAGTATCGTTGTTTAATTTTTATGAAGCAACGACACGTAATTTTCGTTATACACACTTATATGAGTGTCAACTCAAATCAAACCAACAAATAAATAAATGTTTTATACAGTAATGTTGTTGGGTTGATTTAAGTATTTTCTTATTATTTCGTCTACGTTGGAGTTTTCATTACATATTCTAGTTTGTGGAATTATATATGTAACTCCTCCACCCCTAGACGAAGGATTCTCCTGAATTCTTTCTTTATTTCTTTTACAACGATTGCACATTAATATTATTACAAAGAATATTGCTATTAATATTACCACTGTTGGTACACTGTATGCTACAACTTTATTTTTGTATTTTATTTCTTCTATTTCTTTTAGATTATGTATCGACGTTAATTTTAATTCTTCTAAAGTTAGAGTGGTATTAAAAGTAATATTATTAGATTGTGATAATATAATTTTCTCAATAAACATTTTATAATTATTTGAAAACTTTTGATTTGCTAATTCTATTGAACAGTTGTTGTATTTTATTACATAATTTCCATTTAATTGTAGTGCTTCTGATCCACAATTATTTTGAATTAAATAATTTTTTGCATTTTTACAATTATGATTTCGTCATTAATATTAATTATTTCTGAGTTAACACTTGTAATTAATTCACATGTCTTATCTATTGTACAGTGTTTTGATATGGTACATTCATTTATGTATTTATTCTTCTTGTACTCATAAATTTTATCATTATATTTGAATATATTTGAAATTTCAGCATTTATTTCTTTATTTAAATCAGGGATAGGTATTATAGTTATTACTTGTATATTAAAAAATATTTTAGGTACTTTGATTACAAATATTAATTCTCTTTCTTTTTCAAATATTGCCGTTCTTAAGTATTTAATTTTTTCAATGTTTATATTGTAATAATCTATTTAATTTTTTGTAAGGATATTGGCACCATTTATGCCATTTTGTGCTGTAGTTTTATATGTTTGAATTTGCTCAATATGATTTTTAATTGAATTTAACATAAGTAGTTTTTCTAAATAGGTATTTTGTAGCAAAACATCTTTTATAGTTTTATGCAATCCTCCTATCTGATAAAGAACATTCTTCTGATTCTAATTTATTGTTTCTTTAATAAGCTGTATTGTTGAGTTAAAGTGACTGTTAATTTTTATTTGCTGATTTAATCCTGTTATAGAATTATGTAAGTTAGAATCGACTGTGTTAAGATGGTTGGTTATATCTTCTTGGTCAGTATTATCCATTGTACCAAAAAGATATTTACATGCATTGCCTACTATGTTTATTAGTCCCCTTTTTTGTCTACTTGTAGGTGTTATTGTTTTTAATTTACTTATGAGTGAATATACTTGATTTATTATATAATTTCTTTGACTTTAACTAAAAATATCTATGTTATCTTTCATTGATGCGAGTAGATTATTTGTTTCTTGAATGTCTACTTTATGCAAAATTAAATCGGATTCTATCGGTATGCTTTGGTTATTATTATAAATTTCTATGTATCCGTTAGTTTGTGTTATTTTTTTAGTGATTAAATCACCTCTTACTTCTACTAAAGATGATGAGATTAATAATAATATCCACATTATTACCTGCAAATTTAAATTAATGATTTATTTTAATATAGATGTTCAATGATTAGTTGCCAAATTTTGTAGGTCTTTTTATGTTAGTGGTGTGGATTCCTTGTAAGGGTTTTTTCTTAAACTTTGGTTCCTCTTTATGTCTTACATTTTTATAGTGTTTTATAAATCCTTCTTGTCTAGCTTCCGTATATTCTTCCCTATTCATATTTGCTTTATTTATTTTTGATTGTTTTATTTTACAGAGTCTATCATAAATTATTGCGTGATCTATTATTTTATTTTGTGCTTCTATTAGGGTGCATTTAATTGTGCTGTGATAAGTATCATTGTAGTATGTGATAGCTTTAAAAATTTGTTGGGTAATTGGTAAATAATGCTCAAGTTTTAGAGTCCGAATTTTTTCTGTGATTGTATTATTTAATCTTTCCACATCACTATTTCCAGTGTGACTATTCGGTTTAGTCATGTGGTATTGTACTCCCTCTCTTTTTAAAAAATCTTCAATATTTTGGGCTCTAAATTCATTGTCGAACACCATTTTCTTTACCTTTCCTTTTATGGATAAAAATTGTTGACTTACAATGGTTCTGCTATTCCTGTCCGTAAGTGGTAGACATGTAGCATGTTTTGAAAATTTATCTATGAAGATGATAAATGAATGTTTGCTATTTACGTAGGTATCAACATGAATTATTTCATTAGTAGTTTTGGGCGTTTCAGTAACGAAAAATTTGTTTTTTATAGGATTTCGATCATATTTGCAGCCTGAACATATATTTGCTCTTTAATATGAGGGTTATATAATTTATTCTTTAACTTTTCGTAAGTGGCTATAATTCCACAGTGGCCACTTTCATTTTTATGAAATAATGCTATTTGTTTTCTTAATTCTTCTTCGTTGACAACGTCTTTTGCTAAATAAGAACATTTGACAAATTTCACATTAAGATTAGATGCAAATTCTTCTTCAATAATTTTTTGTACTTTATAATATTCATGATCACTAAGATGCGAATATATACCTACTTTTCCTCTACATATTTTCCTTTTAATAATGTCTCTTATTCCATTTTCTTCAATATCTCTTTGATCAATATAAATTCGTTTGTAATTGAATAAAGATTCGACAGCGGTTTGTTTTTCCTTTATTATTATTATTTGTGTTTTAAACCTGTTAACAATTGTTTCTAATATATGAATTTCAAATCCTGAATTTTCTTCTTGCGAATGGAAAGTTTCTGCTTCTACTGACATGCTGCTACCTTCATCCCCTTGGAAAATTTCTATGTGGGAAATAATTTCGTCATTTCTTATGCTGCTCTCTTTAACCATTTCAATGGTTGATGGTCGCATTCCATATCAAATTGCCTACCAAAGACATAAGGCCTAAAATATTTCACGGCCCATACTATCGCTAAAAGTTCTTTTTCAATAGTAGCGTAATTTGTTTCATGATTATTTAGTGTTCTTGATGCATATGCAATGGGGTGACCATCTTGAGACAGAACTGCTCCTATTGCGAAATTACTAGCATCAGTTGTAATCCTAAATTGTTTATTAAAATTAGGATATCGTAATATAGGTGAATTTGTAACTATATCCTTTAATTTTTCAAACGATGCAATAAATTGTGGGTTGCATATATTTATTGTTTGTCCTTTTTTTAGATATTGCGTCATAGGATGTGCAATTTTTGCATAATGCTTAATAAATTTCCTATAAAATCCTGTCATTCCTAAAAATGAATTTATTCTTTTTGTAGTATTAGGTATCTTTAGGTTTTGTATGATTTTAACTTTGGCTGGATTTGGCTTAATTCCTTCTAATGTTAAAATGTGGCCCAAAAATTGAGTTTCTTTCTTGAGAAATTCCCATTTGTCCACTTGTATTTTTAGCTTTGCTAGCCTTAAGGCTTCGAATATTTGCTTTAAATTAGTCAAATGCTCTTCTAAAGAAGTGCCAAATACTAAAATATCATCCATATATACGACGCATATTTTATTAATATTTTCTTTCAGGACTCTATTCATCAATCTTTGAAAAGTTGATGGAGCATTTTTTAATCCAAATGGCATTCGAATAAATTCGTAATGACCAAATGAGAAGGCGGTTTTTCTTCTGTCTTCCTCTCTAACTGAGATTTGGTGAAAACCTTTGGCTAAATCCAGGGTGGTAAAGTACTGTGATCTACCTAGTTTGTCTAGGATTGAATTTAAGTTTGGAATTGGAAATTTGTCATCCACGGTAAATTCGTTTAACTTCCTGTAGTCGATGACAATTCTATATTTCTTTTTCCCGGAATTGTCTGCTTTTTTCTCTACAATCCAAAAGGGACTATTGTAGGGTGAATTGCTTTCTTTAATTATTTTCTGTTGTAGCATTTCTTCAATTTGGCATTTTATCTCTTCTTCATGGATTTGAGGATATCTATAAATTTTGGAGTATAAAGGCGTACAATTTGTTGTTATAATTTCATGCTGTACCTCAATGGTGCATGATAGTTTATCTCCTTCTTTAAAGAAAAGGTCTTCGAAGTCATAGAGCAGCCTTAAGGTTGTTTGATGTTCTTCTTTGTTTAAATGTGAAAAATTGAATTTACCTTTTAGATAATTTTCTTTAGTATGCTCTAAATTGCAAACATTCTCTATGTATTGGGAATAATTAAATTCTTCGAAATAAATTTTATTATTTTTTAAAATTTCAATGTAGTTTTCCGCACAATTAATTTTTGCTTGTAAAGGTTTTAAGAAATTTTGGCCTATTATACCTGAAAATTTTGTGTTTGAAAAGTTCAATAGTTTCCACTGAAGGGTGCCAAAGCATCCAAATTCTTTTGGAAATGGTGTGGTTGCTACACTTTTTATTTGATTTACCCCGTTTAAAGTTTTGTATATTAAAGCATATTTCATTGTTATTTTGGGATAATTTTCCGATAATATCCCTTCTTTTAATATGCTTGTAGTTGAACCTGTATCTATAAGGCAACTAATTTTAGTTTTTCCTATCGTTATATTTATTATGGGGAGTTTTGTCCTTGAGGCGGTATTAAAAAATTTACTTCGTTTTCCTCGAGTACACCTATTTCCATTGGTTCAGGTGTTAGTGTGGTATTATAGTTATTAGTGCTTCTACGCGAAAATCTGGTATTATTGCTACTATTTCCTCTGCCGTAATTTTGTGTAAAATTGTGTGAATTCTGTTCATTTTGTCGTATATTAGTATTGTGTGTGTTTTGATAATTTTGGTTATACATATTGGTATTTGGTTTAATTCGTGTAACTGAGCTGTTCCTATTTGTGTTTTGATCAGTGTGAAGATATTGCATTTTATTCATATTAAAATTTTGTTTGTTTAAGTTTTTTCTGTGTGTAATGTGTATAGTTGTAGTATCATCTAAAGCTTTAATTTTTGAATATTTGTTTATAATATCATTAAGCGAGGAATTTTCATTTAAATGTGATCTCATAGGTACATCAATTTTTTCAATTAATAAGCTAACTAGGTCTCTATCTACCCTATCTGGCCTATAAATATAAGGCTTATCCTCGTCAAATAAATAGATTTGATTTATTTCAAATTTAGCTTTTTGAAAATAAGCAAATAACTCTCTTAAATAACTTACTTTTATATTTCTGCATTTATTAAAAATGTCCCCATATGTAGTTTTTGGTCTTCCTTGTTGTATCAGTTTGGTTTTAATCTCTTGCCATGTTGGGTTGTCGCCTAGTTCCTGTATATGCCTTCCTGCATCTCCCAGGATTTTTTCATTGGCTATTATTGGTGTCGCCAGGTTCATCAACTGTTGGTTGTTTTGTGGGCATAAGTTGATTATGGCTTCCACTGATTTAATAAACGCCATTATATTATGCCCTTCGTCCAAACATCTCAGCTGTCTAAACTGCTGTAACAGCTCTTTTGGGTTTAATAATGATTGAGTCTGCATCTCGTTCTCGAATTGAAGCCTCATTTGGTTAATTGCTTCCTCTTGTTGCCTAATGACATTTGCCATTTGTTCCATTTGTTGTTGTTGATTGCTTTGTCCTTCCCTTTCGTCAATGTTCCTGTTGGCGTCGAAGCGGCTCATGTTTTATTTTATCCGTGTATTGATTTCTACAAAGTTTGTTTTTTTTTGTAAGTTTATTTTTTTTTTATATATTTTCTCACAACTTTGAAACACTCCGTCTGCGTTTTTAATGTCACTTATTTTTACGTTTTATTTTAATTTAATTTGATTTTATTTAAATTTCGCTTTAACACTTTATTATTTTGTTCACTTTCGCGATAGGTAAATTTTTATTGTGTTTCTTAAGAACCACAACTCCGTGACTGCGCCAATTATGTAAAATAAAGTTGAAACAAGCTTAAGCTTTGACTTCTTACTTTATTCAAGTGAATCTTAAGACTGACTTTACAATAGTTTCGTTCTTAAATTTAAACCTTCAATATTGATCAATATAAATGTATATACAAATGTAAACAAAATCATTTATGCAATTTTTTAATACTTTTCCAAGTATTGAATTCAGGAGCATTGACACTCATATATGTGGCTTAAGCACTTTTTTAAGTGGACGTACAAATATTCCTACGTAATTGGATATCACTTTGACTTTTGTTTATGAAAGTAAAAGTAATATCGTTTCATGTAGTATTCATAAATTTAAGTTTGGTGACATGAAATTTGAGCCACAATGTTATTTGTTTACATTGCAAGTATCGTTGTTTAATTTTTATGAAGTAACGACACGTAATTTTCGTTATACACACTTATATGAGTGTCAACTCAAATCAAATCAACAAATAAATAAATGTTTTATACAGTAATGTTGTTGGGTTGATTTAAGTATTTTCTTATTATTTCGTCTACGTTGGAGTTTTCATTACATATTCTAGTTTGTGGAATTATGTATGTAACTCGCATACTGCACTTTTCTTCCGTTTTTATTTTTAATATTTCTTTCGCTTGTTGAAATTTGCAATTGACGCATGATCGAAGATTTTCGCAATGCTTTAGTGTATGGCCAAGCTTTTGGCAAGATTTGCAACACATTGAGTAGGGGAAATATGGGCGAACAGAAATTTTCCTCCATGCAACATCTATTTTTTCGGGAAGTTTGTAGCTTTCAAAAGTTAAAAGTAACGCACCTGTTGGTGTTAGAACTCCCTCAGTTTTTCTCTGAAATCTGTAAATGGATGTTACACCATATGCTTCTAAGTCTTCCACAATTTCGTTGTCTGGGACGTGATTGAGGAACGGAGCGAAAATTGTGCCTTTGACACTATTGAGTTGCTCATGGTATTTTGCTTCGATTTGGCAGATGCCTGAGAGATTTTTGATGTTGATGAACTTTTCGGCAATTTTTTTATTTTTTACAAGTAGCAAGAGATTTCCATCTCTCATCTATGTGATTTTCACATCTTTACTTATTGCGTTAAGGGCTTTATGTACCAAAAAACATGAAAAAAGTGATAGGGGCTTGTTGTTGTCGCACGATTTTAATACAACGAACTTAGGATCGTCGTTCTTTGTAATGTTTACACGAGGGAGATCAGGAAACTCTTCAACAGATTTGTTGGCTTTTTTCCTTTTTGATTGTGGACTAGAGGAAAGCAAGGCAAACCTGTTTTCCCCTAGGTTACTAGCCCCGAGGGGCATGTTGCACTTTTAGATTATTAGTCACTTGGTAGAGTAGACCTTTGTTCGCACAAACAAAAGAAACACGTGGGATAGCGCGCAAAAGAAGAATAATTAAAGATAACTGCACTGAAGCGGGTGAGAAAGTCAGACGAGATCCGCGAAAGAGAGCAAACGTATGCACACGGCGGGGTTTAGTCGATGACTGCGTTAACCAAAAATATTGTGCACCAATTAGTGCTAAATTAAATTGAGATTAAAAGTATTAATAATTCAAAATATTGAATATTATTCTTAAAGGCTTAAAACCACAAAAAAATTTTTGACATTTAAATATATATATTTTTTTTAATTCATTATATTGTATTAACTCTTGCCAAATACAAGAGTATGAAAATTTTGTTCAATCGTATTAAAGAGACAAAGAGAGAAAGATTTAGCGTGGATCATTTTTGTATGGCGAAATCTTGATAAATTTTTAAGATTAGTGGGTTAATCCATTCAACAGCTGAAATCGCGTGATTAAGTGCCGGTCTGAGCATAGTATTAACTAAATAGGAGTTTTGAACGAAATTGATATAACAATAACGCTTTCCGTATATGATAGTGTATGTAACCGTGAACTCTTTTAAGTTAATACGAGTTTTTCAAACAAAAAAACAAATTACACCTAGGGTATCGATTAAATTTGATTTAATTATTTATTAGTGACCGGAAATATTTCCGTTTTATATATATTTTATATTCAAATATCCTATAGGGTATACCTTTAAGTGGATCTTTCATTTATTATTTGCTAATGAGCGCTCGTTTTAGATATCACTGCACTTTGTACATATAGTATACATATGCACATGTATGCACTTCCTGCTCAATCCTGCTATTTTTTATTGATCAAAAACCAAGGGCACTTTGAAGTAATTTGCGTATCTACATACATATGTATGTGACAATACACTTTTGAACAAATATTTAAGTTTTTTATAAAAAAATTTTTATGTTATATTTGTTATTGTATTTAACTTGTACCCGATGTCGATGAGAGAATGCTTCTAGTCTAGAAGCATGAACTTCAGATAATTTTTCAAGTGTCGTAAAAAAAGGCAATTAATATTTTTACTTTCCATTTTTTATTAGTTATTTATTCATTTTTGAAGAGTAAAGAAAAATTAAAAAAAAGTAATAAATTTCAAAAATTGAGAGCTGATGAAGTGTGGGGTTTTTAAAAATTTCCACGTGACCATGCCCATGATTTCAACACTCCTAGTTATCTGAAACCAAAAAAAAAAGATTATTAATCAAAAATAATGTCGCAATGGTCGGAACTAGGGAAAAGTGGGAAACATTTTTTTCACAAAATGGCGACTGCCTGAAAAAAAAAATTTTTTGATCACTTTTTCTGACTATTTCGAATTTTTTAAAAATTAAAAATAAAAATTTTGGGATGGGGCTATTTCCAAGTAAATCGGTCCAGTTAAACCTGAGAAATCGTGGACATCGTTCCGAAAAAGTCATCGTTGAGAAAAACGCGTTTAAAAATTCCCTAATGTCTTTTGTTCGATTAGTTCCGGCCGAACCAGTTTGGATGCCGGGTCAGGAAAATGCCTATATCTCCGAAATTAATTTGAATTTTTAAAAATCCTCTTGTACACATATTCTTGAATAGTTAAGCTTTGTATAAAAAAAAATATTTTTTTTTAATTTCTAGACTAGAATACCTCCTTAACCGACAGCAGCTAATTTTCGCAAATTCACTTTTTTGTATGGACATATGTATATTATTTTACGTATATATGTTTGTACAACTGTGTTTAAATGAGGCAAAAAAATCGTTTAATTGATTTTTATTATGGGTTATTACTATTGTGTTTAATTCGTTCGATTTCAAGCTTAAAAGAAATATGATTGACAAGATAAAGTTCTTCTGTAAATAAATAAAAAAGTTTGCAAATGAAAACTTCAGCTGTGATTAATAATAGCAGTATTGAGGATTTCACATCTAATATCAATTAATTCATTGTAATAATATAAAATTAAGTTTAAACAATTAGTATTTCATCGACGGCATTTTCCCATCAGCGTGTGATAGCATAGTCGACTCCATTATTTCAATGTACAATTTGGCATCCATGTTTTCTTAAATCCAAAATAACGGACCTGTACCACGGTAAGAGAAGCCCCCCATGCATTGATTGTGGCACCTCCATGTTTTACCGTCCGTGAAACATTTTTAAAATCAAATGAGGCGTTTACTGGCCTTCGTACATACTGTGGGCATCTTCGGGAACCAAATAAAACAATTTTTGTTTCATCGGATCACAATATGTTGCGCCATTTTTCGACTGACCAATGCAGGTGCTCTTCAACACTGCTATTATTTCGAACACAGTTGTATAAGTTAAATGTCTTTAAGTTCTTTATTTAAATTTTTTATTTCATTACGTTTTATAAAAACTGTACAAAAATACTTTCTTAAAGTTAAAGTTTGTTGGAGCGATGTCCAACCTGCTTGAAGGATAGCCGAATTAAAAGTAAAAGTTAAATCTAAGCTTAAGCTATCACCAACTTAATATTCTAAGCGCCGTCAGAACGAGACGTCGGCAGCGACGCATATTGTTAGTGGCGTGCTAGTAGCAGCATTAAAATCCCTATTTTTAGTTTGGCGTTCTTTTAGTGGGTAGCGGTAAAGTGGCGTGGTGTGTTTGCCAAATTATGTACCTGCATTCCAGAGCATTCTTAGGCTTACATGGTACAGCACACTGTATAACAATTTATTTATTTTGTTAACTCCTCCCTTCTTAATTTCGAACGTCCGCTTTCGACAGCCAAGTGTAAAGTTGTAAAGTTTTATTTGGACAACTGAGAGACTTCGATGTAAAGAGTACTATGGCTGAGCTGTAGAATCGTGTTTCGTACCGTAAGCTTTTGTTTATAAAATGTTTCAATGAGCGACATATGTAGTGTATTTGGCACTGGTATCGTATTCAATGACGATTGGCTTGATTCCTTAGGCTGGTTATAGGTGCTGTTTATTCGCCTTTGCGCAATTAAGTGGTGTATTTCTTAACTATGTACATACATATTTAACATGATTTACTGCTTAAATATTAGAAAAAGGGTTACAATTCATTTTCATTTTTCATATTTCACATTCATATTTAAATATTGGAAAAAGTTTACAATTCATTTTCATTTTTCATATTTTACATTCATATTTAAATATTGCAAAAAGTTTACAATTCATTTTCATTTTTTCATATTTTACATTCATACTTAAATATTGCAAAAAATTTTACAATTCATTTTCATTCCTACAAGTGATTCTTACTCTAAGTGTTTCTAAAAATTTTTTTATTTATATGAAGTTATAATATTGGTCTTGGCTCAGTTAATAACATGAGTATACGTAGTAATTTTTTCTTTTTACAATTTCAATTTTAAATATTTTTATTTTTACTTTTTAGTTTTATTTTTGATAGTAAAGTTATATTCTATTTACTTTAACGTATTTTTTCTAATTCTGATACATATTATTTTTGTAATTTTTCAATAAGTTATAATTTTAACTTTTTACTTAAAGCAGTTTTTAATTAAATTTTCATGAACAGTTTTACCTAATTTGGTGAGGACAGTACTGTTAAAGTTTTTAGCGACTATTTCCTCTTTATATCGTGGAGTTAGTTTATTTCCTAACCTTTTATTTATATTTACATAAATTGTGTCACCTATGTCGTAATTCTTCATGGGCGTTTTGTTTTTATTATGATAATTTAAATCGGTCTATTGTTTTTCTCGTAGCCTCTTAACGTTTTCTTGCCTATTTATTTCTATTTGTTTGGAATCGATTAGTGTTCTGTGGCCAAAGAAGAGCTCGATAAGTTTTTTACCGGTTGTTGAATGGATTGAGTTGTTGTATTCAAAAATTGATTTGTCTAGGAGTTCCTCAAATGATTCATGCTTATTTTCTGATTTGAGGCAACGTATTATTTCGGTAAGAGTAAGGTGAAATCTCTCAACTTGACCGTTCGAACAGCTTTATAGGTGGAGCTTTATGAATTTCTATATTGAATTGATTAGTCAGCATGAATGTGATTGGGCTGGAATTAAATGATTTTTCATTGTCGAATATAATAACTTTTGGTATTCCTAATGAAATTATGATGTCTCTAAGAGGTTGTTTCAGATCCTCTGCCGCTCGTGATTTAATTTGTTTAATAAGAGCATATTTCGAAAATTTATCTATGGCGGTAAGAATGAGTTGTTTGTTGTGTGGTAGGTATCGATATGGACAATATGTCCGGGGTACTCAGGTATTGGTGTGCTTTGAATAGCGTGTTTATGAGGGTGACGGTCGTATTTATTAAATTTACATGTTCTGCACTGTTTCACGATTTTTTTAATCTTGGCTCTCATTTGTGGAAAATAAAACTTTTCTAGAATTAGCAAACTTGTTTTCTTCGCTATTTCGGTGGGCACGATTGTGTTCATTAATAATTTCTCTATTTTGATCGGCTGAATTTGTTAGATCTCTTACTAACTGCATAGTGAACTGTATTTTGTATCTGTTGAAACGATCGGCAAACATTTTTTGTATCATACCTAGTGTTCGTTCGTCTGTCATGAGGCCATTAGTAACCGATGGGTTCAGGTATAATTTAAGGACATTGGCTAATTTTTCTTTGTTGAAAGTTACATCAGTTACTGTGTGACGATGATATGTTCGGAATGGAATTTCAAACTTGTAGTCAGTGTTATTTCCTACATTGAGGATGATTTGGTTTTTGAATACGTTAAGGGGTACATTGGCAAATGGTATCAAATTCTGTGAGGAGCTTTCGTCGCTGTTCTGGGTCAAATTGATTTCCATCGCTTCATTTTAGAATTGGAATTTTTGTTAGATAAGGCGTATGTTAATGGCTGATGGTCTGTAAAGATCTTTACTTTGGCAGTCCCGTACAAGTAGTTTCGAAGGCATTTCAAAGCCCAAATAATAGCTAGCATTTCTCTCTCGTTAGTGGCATATGCTTCCTCCGTTTTACTTAGGGTTCTTGAAATGAATATAATGGGTCTATTTTCCTGTGTTAATACTGCGCCAATAGCGTATTTTGATGCGTCCATCGTTAGGTGAAATTCCTTATTATAATCGGGATAAGATAGCATAACGTCTTTCGACAATAGAGAATTGTTTACCTTTTGGAATGCATCGATGGCTTCTTTAGAAAGGTTAATGTATTTTCTACTAGAAAGTCTTTTGGATATATGTCCTTCCTCCCCCCTTAAAAGGGATGTCAAGGGTTTCGTCAATTTGGCTTAATCTTTTATAAAACGACGATAGAAACCGGACAGTCCTAGAAATGACCTGAGGTCTTTTATAGTTCTTGGACAGGGAAAGTTTTTAATTGCCTCTACTTTTTTTGGGTTGGTTCGTATACCATTTTGGGATACAATAAAACCAAGGAATTCGACTTCTGTTTTCAAGAATTCACATTTGTCGATTTGCACCTTCATATTAGCGTTTTGTAAAGTTCGAAATATGGTTTCGATATTTTGGAAATGTGATTCGGTATCTTCACTAAATACGATTATGTCGTCAATGTAAGTAGCATATTTTCCCTATGTGCTCACGTAAAATATCGTCGAGTGCACGTTGAAAAATTGATGGTGCATTTTTGAGACCGAATGGTAGTCTTGTGAACTCGTATTTTCCGTGTCTTACGGAGAAAGCCATTTTTTCTATATCGTTCTCTCTTAGAGGTATTTGGTGAAATCCACTTTTAAGGTCTATGACTGAAAATAATTTCCTTTTTCCTAGTTCTGAGAGTACGTTACTGATGTCGGGTATGGGATAACGATCAGGAATGGTGACGGTATTGAGTTTCCCATAATCAATAACGAGTCGATATTTTTTCTTTCCTGAAGCGTCTATTTTCTTTGGTACTATCCATACCGGAGAATTATAAGGAGACCGTGAAGGTCGAATTATGTTATTGTCAAGAAGTTCCTGTATTTGTTTTTCAACTTCATCTTTTAGGGAAATAGGATATGGGTAATATGCCGAATATATTGGCCTTTCGGTTGTAGTTTTTATTTCACCTTTTACGATGGTTGTGAATGTAAGCTTTTCGTTTGGTTCAGCAAATAAATTTGAGTATTGTCTTATTAAATTTTCGATATGAAGTTTTTCTTGTTCAGTCATGTGTTCTGTTCTGATGCCAATGTTATTTAAGGAATTTGCAGATTGTTGTTTTATTTTGATTTTATAGTTATTGCAAATAGTCATATAATTTTCTTTCGTATGAATGATGGCGGATAGTTCTTTTAGGCTATCATTCCCTAATATTCCGTCGAAGGATTTTAAAGGTGGCAATAAAAAGAATTTTACATTGAAATGATTTTGTTTAAATAAATTTACCATTGTATGGTGAATTATCTTAACATTACCTGCTATTGAATTTACGTAGAATATATTTTTATTAAGAATGGAGTTTTGAACATGTTTTGGTTGTATGTAATTTCTGTTCGAGCCAGTATCGATAAGGAATTTGAGCAATTCACCGCTAGTTGTTTTGCACTCGAAATATGGTAGTGATGAATTGCTTAATCTAAAAAAATGTATGTCTGTAAAGTCTTCAGTTTCATTAGGAAATGTCTCGTTTATAAATTTTGATTTGTTCGTGTATTCCATTAAGTTTTGTTCATAATTATCTTGTTCGTTTACGATTTCTTAATTATTGATATGAAAATTTCTTTGTAGTTTTGGTGGATTTTGATTATTGGAAAATCCACTTAATGGTCTTTTCCCTGTGTATTTAGCAGCAAATGATCTGTTCACATTGTTAACATTAGCTGTTTTTAGACTTGGATCTATGTCCATAGGTTGCGGTGGTTTTGGGGCAGTTGGCCTAGGTGGAGGAAATTTATAATCATTATGTCTGTAACGGTATTGGTTGTAAGGTCTATTTGGTTGGAATACCCTTTGAGGTGTTTGTGGCGATCGAAATGGTTGAGGATAATCGCGATGTTGGTTAAATGTGTTGTGGTGTTAACTATAGGAAAAAAGTGGTAGTGAGCTAGTGCTTAGCCCTTTTCCAATGTTATTAGTATGTCTGGCATACTGAGCCCTAAAGTTTTGGTTTTGTAATTTTGTACATAGATATAAAACTTGTGGTAGGTCTACTGGTTCTTTCATTCCCAATAATCGCGGTAGGTCACCTTTAAGACCTCTAATAAAAGTATCTAAAGCCTTATCGCGGTATGTGCCTATTAAGACGTTCATGGATTCACTTCCAATTTCCATACACGAAATTTTATTTAAAATAAGAGACAAATGTTCATACACGGCTGGATAGAATTGTTCCACCGTTTTGTTGCCTTGAACTAGAGTAATCATTTGGTACTCAAGTGTGCCGAGATGCCGCTTATCTGCATAATGCAGAGTCAAACATCGTGAAATGCTGTTCCAGTTTAGTGGAGTATTATACGACTCCAAAACATTATCAGCAGTTCCAGTTATTTTATTTCTTATAGAATTTATAATACCAAAATATTTAGCTGTTCCTCTGACAGGTTCGTACAACTTTAAAACTCTATCAACGCTCTTCTTCCAAGAGCTATATTCGATTGGATTTCCCGAAAATTCTCTGAGGCAGCGAACTACGTCAGGAACCTTATCTAGTTCATCAATATTATGCCTATATTCGCTGCTAATTACTTCATCTGTACAGTTAAGTTCGTTATGATTAGTTTGTCTGCTGTCCTCGGTGAGGCATACATTTCTCACTATTCTTCTAATCAGAGCTTCTAATTCTGGTGTTGCGTTTACTTGCTCTATAATTGGTGTATTAGCAGGAGAGGGTACGGATGGTATATTTATTATTGGTGGACGAATAAGGTTGTTTGGGTTAGTCATTTTGATTATTTTTTTTTTATTATATATTTTTATTCTATTAATTTTTGTTGTTTTTTAGGTTATATTCGTATTTATTATAAGAACCGGAGGGTCCCCCCGAAGGTGGTGAATCGCGGTCTTTTGAGGTATTTCTAGTTATACATAGCTGTATATAAGCCTCTAAAATGGTTATTATTGTTTTAATATCGAATTATATCCGATCTCTGGAGGGTCCCCCCGAAGGTGGTGAATCGCAGAGACGTTTTAACTTAGAAAATTGTTATTATTATGATTGTTCTCTGGAGGGTCCCCCCGAAGGTGGTGAATCGCAGAGACGTTTTAAGTTAGAAAATTGTTATTATTATGATTGTTCTCTGGAGGGTCCTCCCCAAGGTGGTGAATCGCAGAGACGTTTTATTTTGAAGTTTATTATAAGTTTATTATTCTTTTTTGTGTGGTGTTATTTTATATTGATTTTGAACATAATATTATAATTTTAATTTATAATCGTATTTTACTTGATTATAAGGATTATTTTATAGAATTTTATTATAGCTCGTTAGCTAAATTTGCTTTTATGTTATATTGCAACCTTAATAAGTATTTATATATGCATCTATAATATATATTTTGCGTGTGAGATTTTTTTGTTTTTTTGAAAACAGTATAGAATAGGAACATTTTTTTTTTTTTTTTTTTTTTTTGTTTAATGTTTGTAATAACTAACTTTTACCTCACACTTTTAAATACATTTTTTGTGAAATAAACAACTGATTAAAATTTTTCGTTTTTGGTAAAAGATATGTTTTTTTTGGAAAACGGTATATAGGAATAGGAACTTTTTCCTTTTTTTTTCGTTTTTTTTAGAATTTTTAGTAATAACTAACTTTTACCTCATTTTTCATTTTTACTATATTAATTTTATGTGTTCAACTAAGAATACACTTTTAAATACACTTTTTTATGAAATGCACAACTGATTTAAATTTTACGTTATTAATAAAAGATAATATTCTTTTTAATATTTTTCACTTAATTAGTTAATTGATTGAATTAGATAATTAAAAATGGGAATACTTAAAATTACATCTTACACGTGCATGGCTGGAAGAAGTGTCCCGTTTAGTCCTTACAAGGTACAGCACACTGTATAACAATATATTTATTTTGTTAACTTATATACATATGAGAAGAAGCCGCGAAAACAGAATTGACTGATCTTAGACTGACTAGATATATGCATACGAAACTTATCGAGATAGATATAGGGTTATACATATATAAATGATCAGGAGGACGAGAAAAGTTGATATTCGGTTAACTGTCTCTCTGTAGATCCATCCGTCCGTACAAACTGTAACGTGAGCAAAAATTGAGATATCCTGATGAAACTTGGCGTACAGGATCCTTAGTCCAAAAAAATTTCGAGTTCAAAGATCGGTATAATCGGACCACTGCCACGCCCACAAATCGCCCTTTACCGAAAACCTATAAAGTGCCATAACTAGGCGCTAGATTAAGATATACTACCGTAATTTGGTACAGAGAATCGCAGTAGCAAAGGGGTGTGGCCCCGCCCTTTAATAAGTTTAATGTATATATCTCCTAAGCCAGTTAAGCTACAACAGTGCTCAGTGCGAGTATTACAAAAACTCCTACCGACAGCGAAATCGGATGAAAACTCGCCATATAACGGTACTGTTCAAAACTACTAAAAGCGCGATAAAAAAATAACTAAATGCGTTAGAGAAAAAAACTACAAACACATGCGGAGTTGTAGCAATTGAAAATTTTCATTAGCTCTGCTCTACCAAAGAACGTAAAGTATAGAGAAGGTGCAGGTTCGACTGCGAACATTTAATAGATTCATGATAGGGAATTCACCGCATTTGTTAACATTGTAGGTCGGAATTCGCCTCGTAATTTAAACATTTTTTACAATTCTCCCACATATTCTAACCGAGAATATGAAGAGACAGAAATATATGTATTTACTTACGGCATATGATGACATGGCATATATGCCGAGAATATGAAGAGACTCTCAACGAAGAATTTCGTTTTGCTTGTTTATATTTTGTTTCATTTTTGACACCGAAAAATGTGTACAAAACACATTATTTTCTCTGTCTCACATACCCAAGAATACGAAGAGACATAAATAGATATATGTATGTATGCATGCTCCTTATGATACTCCCAACCACAGCATTGTAATATTTTCAGGATTCAATTTTTGTTTTCAACTCGGGAATCGCGATGTATGCAAATATGTATGCTTTTGCGTTTTCCGTCGGCTATTCAATATTGACATGTAAACATAATTATGATATGAGTATAATTTTGTATGAATGCATGCATAGTAATATTTATAGTCAATTTGGACTTGCATATATAATAATTTTCTTTGATTTTTACATAACATACTATACTAATAAATATTTTTGTATTATATTTCCTACTAATAGAAACTAAATTCATCACAACAATGTATATGTACCTATGTATGTACATACATACATATTCTATCAAATAAATCTTATGTCTTTGAACATGCTCATATCATAATCTTATTATCTGCTCATATAAATGTATGCATGTTTTTTTGGTATGTAGCAGTATCTTTCTGCATTCAATAACCCCGTGTTGATCCGAAGCTCATATCAGCTTAATCGTTGATTCAAGGCTGCCCGGGCTCTCCTCAAGCCCAAACGTTTTAGCGGTGCATATTGCCTACGTGACAAAATGATAGCCGAGCAATGCCTGGAATATTCAGTTGACCAAGGTGACCTTTAAAAGCATAGATATAACAATTAGGAGAGCAACTGAATATTCCCAGGAACATCACCTAACAATTCGAAGCTGTTAAGAGAGATGATATATAACTCGCCCTCCCTTAAAATATTCGAGTTCCTGCGAATTTTGTCTTATTTCTACGTTTATGATTCAAAAAAAGATATTTAAGAGACTACAATATTTTCTCTCTTTTGATAAATTTAACATAACTTATTTAATAGTTAATTTCTTAGACAAACATAAGCTAGAAATGTAACAATTCATTTAGTAAGTAAGAAAAATGAAAACAAAAATTTTTTTTGTTGACTTAATAAAACATTATAAGAAAACATTACGTTTTATTCAAACACTTTTAATGGTCTAAGAACACACGCTATATCGATTTTATTAGGATTGTTTGTTGTGTCTTTTATATAATTTATTTCTCTTCGCTTGAGAAGTTTTTATAAATAATTCTTTGTTGTTAAAATCAAGTATTTTGTCCCTAGTTTTGTTGATTCTTTCAATAGCTTTTGTTTTTTCATTATGAATATTTCGTTCTATTTGTTCAAAATCTAAATCTGTTTTAGTCGAAAAATCAAATGGTTTTACTTTAGTTGTACTATGGACTGTGTTATTATAAAAGCCTACGGCCCTTATAGCAATTTGTTCGATACTTTCATTTAATTTAGAATTGTTTAGAATTCTAATATGTTCAATAATGGTAGAGTGGAAACGCTCTATGTCGGAATTTCCTGTGTGACTCGCCGGTGTTGTAAAATGCGCCACTATATTGTTTTCCATGCAAAACATTCGAATTAATGAATTGTTAAACTCTTTATCCATTATCATTTTTTCACGTACACCCAAGTAAGAAATTCTTTTCAAACGTTTTATTTTAATCGTACACATGTTCTTATCGCTAATTTTGTGTAAAGACGCCATCTTTGTAAATCTGTCGATGGAGGACATGAAATATGACTTTGGTATGTGAAAAATGTCTATGTGAACAATGTTTATTTGGTTTGTTAGGAGTTTCAGTATCAGTAAAATATTTTTTGAATGGCTTCCTGTCATATTTGTTTTCATTAAAAATTATACAATTATTGATAAAATTATTTATATATTTTTTATTATTTGGGTAAAAATATTCAAATTGAATTTGTGCGAAATTTTCCAACACTCCTCTATGATTACCGGATTCATGAATGTGCTCAATCAATTGATAAAGTTCTTCTTTAGTTTGAATATTTTTTGTTAATTTCAAACATTTTGTGAAACCTATGTTTTTGTCTTTAGAAAAAATGTCAATCAATTTTTCTTGAACAACATTGTATTGGTCATCAGGTTATTCTGAATATATACCAATTTTACCTTTTTTCAGATATTTCCTGAATAAATCTAATAAGTAAGAACTTCTGTGTAAATCTTTTTCGGAAATATAAACTACTTTATACTTTTTATACAAAAGCTCAAATTCGTTTGTTTTATTTTTTAAAATTCTAATTTGAGTGAAGTATCTATTAACGTCAGTATCAGAAATGAAAAAGTGATCATTAGTATTTTCAACGGCTGAATGTATTGTACTTATAGAATCATGAAATAATGATTTTATGTCATAATTTTCCATGTCATAAATTTTTTCTTCATTATCAATTTCTAAACGACTTAGAAAATCCGCCACTTTGTTTTCTTGACCTTTGATATATTCAATGTCAAATTCAAATTCCGAAATAAGCGCTTTCTATCGCAAAATCCTTGAGTTTGGTTCTTTTAAGGACCATAACCATTTTAATGGTTGATGATCGGTTTGAACTATGAACGATGTACCAAACAAGTAAGGCCGAAAATATTTTAGTGCCCAGACAATCGCTAAAAGCTCTTTTTCTAGAGTATGATAATGTTTTTCGTGTTTATTCAACGATCTGCTAGCAAAACATACTGGCCTATTTGATTGACTAAGAACGGCACCTAAAGCAACATCACTAGCATCAGTTGTCACAGTAATTTTTTTTTTAAATCAGGCTAAATCAAAAGTGGTGAAGAAGTGAGATTCTGTTTAAGTTTACGAAATGCCTCGATGTATTCGGGGTTATTGATGTCAATTTTAAATTTTTTTTTTTTAAATAATGTATTATTGGCGCTGCAGTCATAGAGTAATTTTTTATAAATTTCCTATAATAACCTGTTAAGCCTAAGAAAGATTGAATTTCCTTTAATTTACGGGGAAATTTTTTTTTTTTTTATTTTTTCCAAATTGGGTTTAATTTCTTGTGAAGTAATTACGTGACACAGATAGGTAGTAAACTTTCTCAAAAAGCTATATTTGTTGAATTGGACTTTTAAATTATATTTCATTAAACTTTTAAATACTTTTTCAACACTTCCAATATGTTCTCTTAGTGAAGTGGAAAACACCAAAATGTCGTCCATATACAAAATACATATTTTATTAATATGATCACTCAATACATAGTTCATCATCCTTTGAAACGATTCAGGGGCATTTTTTAAGCCAAATGGCATTCTCAGAAATTCATAGTACCCTTTAGAACTAGAAAATGCAGTTTTCTCGATATCATTTTCGTCCATTAATATCTGGTGAAATCCTTTTGCTAGGTCGATTGCGGAGAAATAAACAGAACGACCCAACTTTTCAAATAATGTGTCTATATTAGGAATCGGAAATCTATCATCAATTGTAAAGCCATTTAACTTTTTGTAATCAATTACCACTCTCCAACTTTTGTGACCATTATTGTCAGCTTTTTTGGGAACTATTAAAAGTGGTGAATTGTACAGAGAACGACTTGGTCTGATAATATTATTTTTTAACATTGAGTCAATTTGACGATTGATTTCCTCATTCAATGCATACAGTTTTTTTTTTTTTTTTTGTAATTTTTTATGTAAATAGGCTTGTGAGGATTTTATGCTTAACACATGTAGTGGCAGTCAAAAACTGCCCTTCCTGATAAAAAACATTTTTGTTTTTCTTCCACACTTTAAGTGTTTCAGTTTTTCTTCAACATTAATATCTTTTGACAAGAGTAAATCTAATTCGTCTTTTTCTAAATACAGTCGAACCTCCATAACTCGAATCACTATTATCCCAAAAAAAACTTCGACTTACGGAGACTTCGAGTTATAGAAAAAAATGTTTAGTTAAAAAAAAAAAAACTCAACGGCTACTTTAGAGTATATTAAATGATGAATATATATTTTTTGTTTAAAACACACAATACAGGAAACTGTAATAAGTTACAGTGAAGTGAAATATTCAGAAATGAGTGAGTGAAAATTTTCTTTTTTTTTGGTATTTTCAGTAAAAAATGACTCTAATTTGTTTAAAGCCGTATAGTGCTCATCAGTTGTAGTGTCATTTGTTTGCCAATATAAACTCAATGTTCGGAAAGCATTTTCTACATCATTTCTGGAAGGCTGGTGAATAGTTTCTTCTACCGATCCCTCGCCGTCACTCTCCGTTCCGCTTAATATTGGATCATCTAATTCAGTGCAGTAATTCTCAACAATATCAGCATCTGTAGGAAAGCCAGTTGTGCAAAGGTCATTATCTACTGCAATCTAATCCTGAAGAGTAGCACTGCAAGTTCTTTTGTTTGCTTTTAACCATGCTTCGTAATCGGCTTCAATTACATTTTGATATTCATCAGTAGTACTTAAAAAACTCAGAGGTATCTTCCTCTTCCCATTCAGAATATTGACCAAACCCAGCTTTTTTGAAGCAATTCGCTATGGTTTGATTTTTGACGTCAATATCCCAAGCTTTTGTTACATGATTGATGCAATCCATAAGTGTAATATCTTGTTTTTCGTTTGCCTCTATACGCTTTAGTGCTTCTTTTACTATTCTGGTAAGATAAAAAATTTTCAAGTTTTGAATTACTCTCTGATCCAGCGGCTGTAATTTAGAGGTCATATTCGGTGGAAAAAATGCCAGTTCAATGGCTTTCAGTTTGCTTTGTACGTCTTTTGGATGTGCTGGGCAATTATCAATAAACAATAAAATTTTTCGGCCAGTACTTTGAAAGCGCTTATCCAAATATAAACCCATTCTTCAAAAATTTGGCCAGTCATCCAGGCCTTGGAGTTTGCTTTATAGTCTACGGGTAGCCACTTAATAGCACGAAAGCACCGCGGTTTGGCACTTTTTCTAATAAATAGAATTTTAAATTTTTCCGATCCATCCATATTTGCTGCTAGCATCAACATAACCCGTTGCTTGCTATTCTTGCCTCCGTGGCATTTTTGGTTTTTAAACGTCAATGTTTTGTCTGGCAAACATTTAAAAAACAACCCAGATTCATCCGCATCCCTTTCACAGTACTTTTTTAATAAATCGGCAAAACATCTTTTTTCCACTTTTCGCAGTTCACTTCACTAACGTCATTGCTTTCCCCACACGCTCTTTTATATCCCACAGCATACCTAAAATAAAAATTGAAATTTTCGCCAATTGAACGTTTTGTTCCCTACTTCTGCTTCCATTTATCAAGCCAACCTGTGCTTGCCATTAAATGATCATCGCCAAAGCGCTTTGCAAACTCCTTTGCCTTCTCCTTTAATATTCCTCCAGATATAGGCATGTTTTGATGTCTAGTTGCTTTGAACCAATCGAGGGTTGCTTTATCGATGCTTTGAAATACTGGGGTTTTAATCCTTTTACTACCCAGACGAACTCCAGATTCAAACGACGTAAATAATTGATTCTTTATTCTTAAAAATCGTTGACACCGTACTGGCTGAGATACCAAATTTTTCAGCTGCTTCCTTTTTCTTTAAGTCACCTTCTACTTCTTTCAATAGTTTATACTTTTCTTCAATCGACTAAGATTTCAAAACACGTTTAGTTGCCATGATAATTAATAAATACGACCTTATTTCCCTGCATCATCAAGTACGACTGACATTTATGCACTGAACTCAAGAATGATAGAAAAGAGCTTACGCATTGCGCAGGTCCTTTATACTAAACATACAATTGCTTACGTCACACGGCGCAGTAAAAAAATTTGGCAGCTTTAAACTCTACTACTCTAACATTCTTGTTAACAAGCAATATTTACTTGCTACTCAAGCTATTTCACGAAATTTATGAGCCGTGTGACGTAGATGCGCAGAACGAAAAATGTTTTGTCTCTCATCTGCGCAATATTGTACTCTATCATTCTTGCACTGAACTGATACATACGAAAACAAAAATAAGCATTTGATGAACAAAGAGGGAATTCCCCGAATAAAAAGACGGTTCAAAAAAATAAGCAAATAAAAGAAAAATATAGAGCGAAAGAGAGAAAGTACAATAGTGCGAGTTGTAGAATGAGAGAAAAGCACATTACTTCGAGTTATAGAAGTCTTAATTATGTATTTTCGTTCGAGTTATGGAGAACTTCGAGTTATGAAAGTTCGAGTTACGGAAGGAAATTTATATGTTAATTACTCTCTTAATGCTACTGCCAACCCATTTAGTTCGAGTTAGAGAAAATTCGAGTTAAAGAAGTTCGAATTATAGAAATTCGACTGTAACAAATGTCAAGAAAATCTTCCTCTACGATTTCAACACTTCTACCCACAGCAGTATTCTCAACAAAAGACAATACCCGATTATTTATTACCAATGCACCAATAGAGAAATCAATGGATGCCTTGAGGGGCAACAATTATACAATCAAATGGTTTGTTCACAAATTCCACCAATTTTATAGACATAGTTTTATCTACCATATTGAATTCTATAGGAAATAATAGTTGATGATTTCCTCAGAAATTAAGCGATCCATAAGTGTAAATAAATCCATAAATGTTTTTAACAATACAGGCTTTTTTAATTTTCTTTTATTATTGTAGTTTTTAAATGTATCGAGGTTGCCTAATGTGGTCATGGAACCACTATCAATTAAACACTTGGATATGTTATCATTAATGGTAAGATCAATTATGGGTAATTCGTATGTAGTGGAGAAAGACGAAAATTTTCGTATGTTTGCAAGTTATCTACCCCCATAGGTGTTGTTTGTTATTCTGGGCTGAGATTTCGATCAACAAAATTACCACTGATATTATTTTGAAAATTATGATTATCTCTGAAGTATCTACCATTATTAAAAGCATCTTTTTGAAAATTATTTCTAAAATTCCCACTATTATTATTTTCAACATTATTTCTAAAATTTCCACTATTATTTCTGAAATTTCCGCTATTATTTTGAAAGTTATTTCTGAAATTTCCATAATTATTTTGAAATCTAGTATTTTGCCGAAACTGATTATTATTATTATTTGAATTATTTAGATTTAACGTGTTTCGATAAACATTAGTATTATTACTTTAATTATCCTTAGAATTACTTTTATGTCATTCAAAATATTATTGACATAAAATAATTGCTTGCCTTTTCTAAAATACCAATACTTATTTGTAATAATAAAGTTCGAATGTTTAACGGTAAAACTGTAGTGTACACATCAAAAATCAATACCTCATTATTCCTTGGAATATATAAACATTCTACTGAACCTTCTAAATGAAATTTATAATTCATTTTAAATAAAATTTGACTTAGCTTATAATGAAGTTGTTCGATGTTTCGAGCTTCCACGTTCATTGCCTCGTTGCGAAGATTCAAATACGTTGTCCTTACCCCAAATTCGGTTTTTAATTTTGAAATTATATCCTCAAAAGATGGTTCAATCAGCGTTTCTATCATCTGCAGAGCTTTACCACGTAGTTTATTTGTTATCACTTCTCTTATAATTTCCATATTTTCTGGTGGGATGAGTGATAATATTGTTTCCATATCACGAAAAAATGTTAATAGTTTATAATTATCAGTTCCACAGAAAGTCTTAACATTTCGTGCTTCTCTTAAGCTTTCAGACAATGTTAACGCCATGATTATTAATTAAGTCAAGTAGCACAACAAAAAGATAAATATTTGAAATAGATTAAAAACGCTATTATAACATCAATCGGTAACAGCTAATTATTTCAATTAGGCTGTTCACGCTAAGGTGTTTATCGGGTTATGTGATTATTAGATAAAAAATAACCTCTATGCTCCGTGAGCACCCTATGTTGCATGGTTATTTGCTTATTTTTACACAAACAGCTGTTCATTGTTTATAATTTTAGTTCAGTGAAATTCCTACTTTAAAATGCCTAAACAAAGTTTAAAAAGCAAAATAATCGAACTTAGAATAAATTCTGCTATTCAGGAAATGGACTTTATTCAAGGTATGTGCTTATTAAATAATCCGAATTTTAAGGGTTCAAAAAATTCTTTGTATAAAATTTGCAGACATCTTGCAATGGATGAAGTACTAGATAAACTGCTAGAGGATATAACTTTAATCATCTGTAGTAGACGGGGAGATGAACTACATGTTCCAAAATCTATTCATTGCCGAGAAAATGTTCTGTGTGCTTTGACGATGGAAGATTTTTACAAATGCTGCGCGTCAGTGAATGACAATTCGCTCGTCCCCTAGAATTTTTTCTTATGATATGAACTTTACTAATTCAAGTTTACAAATACCTGTAGATTTGCAACTCGCAATCGTATTGCTCCGATTCGGTTCATCGGGTGAAAGTGCTTCTGTACCTAAAATCGCTACAACTTTTGGTGTGGGAGATGGAGGTACATTGACCAATATCACCAAAAGAGTTTTTTCGGTAATTTTGAATAAACTACCCCAATTCATTCATTGGCCTGGACCGGCAGAGCGCCGGGAACTTGTTTTCCAAACATTCTTCGAATTACCATATGGCATTGGTTACATTGACGGTAGCGAGATTAAACTGGCCGAAAAGCCGAATAAAAATCATGGGGTGTTATATTATTATTTTTATACTTCGTTTCAATTTCTAATTTTCTTATTCTCTCATTCTGCTCCCATCTTTTTTTTTTGAGTTGGAAATCGTTTTCGATCGTCGATCGTCGAAAACTCATTCTTTCAGCTTCTAATGTTGGCAGTTTATCAATGGCAGTGTTTTGGTGTTTGGCCTTAATTTTTTTTACAAACGGGCTGGCCGCAGATGAGCCAGATGCCAATTCAGATATGTCATTTTCTTTCTGCGCTTCGGGTTCGGGGTCTTCCAAATCATGCACAACATTTTCTACACAGTCGAGTTCCATTGCAGAGGAGCTCATTACCACCCCCTCAGCTTCCCTCTCCGTAGCAAAAATGTCCGCTAATTGTTTGTAATGCGGACAACTTTTAAGCACTTTATCTGTAATAAAGCAAATCAATTTAATTCCAAAGTTGATATTAAAATATATATAAAATTTTCCCATCACAGTCAGCTTCACATCGCCATCCTCTACTCCAGCGCCCGTTGAATTTAGCCAGTGTTCTGCCGATTTCATTTGGCTTTTTGAATAGCGAATCTTACATTTTAAGATGTTCCACGGAGCTGCAATTTTTGTCATTTCAAGCAACTTACTGTAGTAGATTTTCGCTGTTGGTTTCTGAAATTAAAGGAAATGTAATTAAATCAAAATAAATAACTAATGTGTCGAAAACTAACCTCGACGTTTCGGTGATCCTGCATATAGGACAGCACGGTTTTGATTTCGGCTTCCGTACATTTCTTCACCTCCTTTTCTCGCCGGTACTTTCGTATTTCTGTAGACACTAAAATTAAAGTATAAATAAATGACCAAAAGTGCATATTTATTTTGTACGTTGTGATTTTTACTTACTTTGATGACTTTTGATAATTTTTGATACTTTGTGATGCTTTTCGATGCTTTTTATTCCGGTTTTAATTTGCTGATTGTAAACAAAAAACAGCTGTTAATAGCAGATAAGATAAGAAAATCCTAATGGAAATGCCACTCGCTTAGTTTTATTTATTTTTTGTGCTGCCATTTAGTAAAATTCCAACGACTTTCTAACACTGGAAATAAGCAAACAACCACAAAATCTATAAACAAGGGTCTAGGTTGGTCAACTTTGGTTATTTGGTCATACCGCATTCTGTTGTTGTTTACTTAATCACATAAGCACAAAACCCTATAACCACCTTATCGTGAACAGCCTAAATGTTATTGTAAGCCTTTAATAGCAACTGAGTGTATCATCCAAAACACAAACCACTCAAGAGCACAAACCACATTAGAACGGTTCCTTATTGTTTTTGTATCGTGGTTCCATATATATATATATATATATTTGTACATAATAAATTGTACACCTTTATCTTGTTTACAGTAACGTCTGTTTTTTAATAGTCTTGAACAATAATTCTCTTGATGTAACTTCACGCTTCTAGTTCGTACACTGGATGTTTGTTTTAATATCAATATCTCATCCTCGTCGCCAGTTTTGTTTTTCGCTTGATTAGTTGATTTTTTATTCTTATTATAACATTTATAAGTTGTTTTGGTATATACCAGTATCTTTCTGCATTCAATAACCCCGTGTTGATCCGAAGCTCATATCAGCTTAATCGTGGATTCAAGACTGCCCTGGCTCTCCTCAAGCCCAAACGTTTTAGTGCTGCATTTTGCCTACGTGACAAAATGATAGCCGAACAATGCCTGGAATATTCAGTTGACCAAGGTGACCTTTAAAAGCATAGTTATAACAATTTGGAGAGCAACTGAATATTCCCAGGAACATCACCTAACAATTCGGAGCTGTTAAGAGAGACGATATATAACTTACACATGTGCATATGTCACCAACAAAAAATTGAAGCATTGTTCTACAAAAATAATAATTGCTCAAATAGCAGAAGCATCACAAGTCAATATGGCAGCCGAAATGGCGAAGCCCAAATGTAATAAATTTTACAACAAAAACGATTTCATTCATAAACGCAGGCGCATATGCCACAAGCGACCTCGCTTCATTCATAAAAACAGACGCCGTAACATCTCTCCGAGGATGCCTTTGCCAACAAGTGTCTTTTCGCGACGATGGCAAAAGCTAAAAATCATAAATTGAACAACTTTTTGATACTTCTTCACAGAAAGAAGTCAGAAAAGTGGCGATGATGGTTGTCGATTTACAATATTTGTCAATTCTAAAATAAGTATTTTTCTGTGGTTCGCAAAAATTACATATGTAACAATTGGCGATCCATTGTATATTTCTTTCATGCATAACGAATCCATAATTACGACAACGCAATATGAGTGTCAATGGTGGTGCTGGTGGTAAGCGCTTGAAAAGCCGCGGTGAGCATACGGTTTCGAATCTCGACAGAATTTATTTTTAAGTTTTGCCTTTTATTTTTTGGCAAAAGCTAAAAATCATAAATTGAACATCTTCTGGCGTTTGTTCGAAGAAAGAAGTGGGAAAAGTGGCAACATAGGAGTTGTCGATTTATAATATTTTTCTAAAATATTTTTCTATGACAAAAATCTGCGTCGCTATGTATTCATGCTCATACATATACATGCATATATATTTACGCTAGTTTGTTGGCGAAGCTGCTACAGCGGCAAGGGAAGCGGTGACAATCGGCGGTCATTAGTTTATTTTTTTTCGGCACAACTCGTATTTTCTACCAACAACACAATGTTGTGGCACTTTGTCGTCGCATTAGTGCTTCGACAGATTGACTCTTTGAAAAAACGTAAGTTTCGGCTATTGGTTGACCGTGACAACGGAGATGCGAAAGATGCGTGCGACACTTGTTATTCTGAATGTATGTACATATGTATGTGGCTCGCATTTACTTTCGTAAACATACAGACAAATGTGCCAAAGAAATAATATACATATGTATATGCCATAAAAATTCTAATTGGTACAAATATGGAAATGATAACGAAATAATGCGAATATGCATATTTCATGAAGGTCATCAATTTTCTTTGAAGAAATAAATATCATTTTGCACATCTTCACTTTGTAATAGTCGAAATTAATATTAATTTATTTAAAAATTAAAAAATAAAAAATAAAAATTAAGAGAAATAAAACTAAAATGATGTTTCTCAATTTTTCCCGATTTTGTAAAAAAAATAATAATATTTTTACCATTTTTCGGAAAAAAATGGTTCCTTTGATACAAAATAATCACGCATATGTGACAATGGTTCCTATAGTAAGCATGCATATGTCACTCGGAGAATGCTTTTTTACATTCTCTGTGTGACTTTGTATATTTTGTATATTTTTCTACAAAGGAATTCTCTTTATTTATTCTCAGTCACTTTACATTTACTAAATAGCAATCAGCTCTGTTAGCAGCGCAATCATCGCACAATCATACAGATTTCGATTTGCACCTTCTCTATACTTTACGTTCTCTGGAGAATATGCAGGTTCGATGTCGAACATTTTATAAAATTGCGACACGGAATTTCACGTCACAACTACAGAATTCACAAACGCCATTAAATGACAACCTATAAAGTGCCATAACTAAACACTTAATTAAGATATAAAAATTTTGCACGTGGGATTGCAGTAGCAGGGAGCACCAGCGAGCAAGAAACCCACCCATTTCTAATATAACGGTAATGTAGAAACTCCTAAAACCACAATAAATCAATAACTAAATACGCCATATACATTAATTTTTACCTCAGAGAAGGCAAGAGAGGACTTTATAGGAACCGGAAATATTGGAAATGTGGGCTGCAGTATCAATTGTTGAATTTTTACCGCAAATATCTCCCAATGTGTGAAATATACAATTGTAATTCAGAAACAATCCTTTTCGGGCAATAGTATCTCTGTGTAGGTTGAATCGGGTCTACTACTACTAATTCCTTGAACCCTCATATACCTAATATAATACTTCCTTGAGCCCTCATATACCTAATATAATATAAAGATTTTCAAACGTCCGGATGACTTTATGCTGCATAATCGGCCAATATTTGTGTTATCTCAATAAAAAAAAAACGTGTTTTACTTATAACAGTGCATCTTTGTGTCTAAAAGAAATAAAATTGGGTAAAAACATGAGCTTCCCTCATTTTATCAATATCAGGATTTTCGAACATCCAGCTAATTTTGTTCCATATGATTGGTGATGTATGTGAAGTACCTTAATGAAGCCCAGTCAACATATTTAGTGTGGAATGATAATAATTGATAGATAAATGGGGACGATACCATCCCAACTCCCAAGTACTATACATAATTATTTTCATTTTTCTAACAAACATTGTGGTGATTTTGTCGGATGATGTATGAGTTTACATAGTACAGGGTAGGCCATTTAAAGTTGACCCATCTGGCAACGCTGTAACTTTTAACAGCGCTGACAAATCGGCTAATGTCATACCGCGTTAGAAGCGTCATTCGAAGACAATTTATACCATGGAACAGTACACTCCAAAAGAACGCGCTGAAATTGTTCAGCTTTATATTCAAAATAACTTTTCAATTGTGTTAACTCAACGTGCGTTTCGCAAAAAAAATAAAGTGAAAAGTGCTCCAGTTAAGAACACAATTAAGTCTTTATACGCAAAATTTGTGAACACCGGTAATCTCAGTAATGCCAGTCATGCATCCAGACAACGCACAAGACGTTCTGATGAAAATATCGAAGCTGTACGAGCCAGTATTGAGGAGACTCCATCGACATCGAGTTATCGCCGCTCTCAGGAATTAGACATCTCTCGCACCACTCTCCGACGCATAATTCATAAAGATTTGAAGATGTTTCCATATAAAATTCAAATGGCACAAAAACTAAACCCAGCTGATTATCCGCGACGCCTTAATTTTGGCAAACAAACAAATGGGTCAACTTTAAATGGCCTACCCTGTATATGTATGTACTATGTGTAATAATGAAATTGCTTTTATTCCTGCAAGTTACAAGAGTATAAATGTATAATATATCACGAATCATTTCTTTTATTTATATGGTGGTTCGTTAAAGCTACAGCTAATTGGATTAAAATCAGCTCACTTCAGCCTTCGATCAAGATGAAGGTTGCTACTATAAAATATTGGACAGTCGAAAAAGTCTCTTCGTATTTTATACCAATCACACTGTGCCAAACGATATCGTGTTGGAAAGGGACGTTGAAGAAGAGTTACAGCTGTTCAAAAATGAGTGAAAATAATGAATAAATCCGCTATATTTTGAAATTTTCTAATAAATAAGGGAAGAATGCCACCCACGCCATCAATGAAATTTGTGAAGTTTACGGAGAAGATGCTGTATCACTTCGTGTAGCACAACAATGGTTCGCTCCTTTCCGTTCAGGAAATTGCGATGTGAAAGATGCACCTCGCTCACAGAAGTAGTAATAACGGTTTTGAATCATTTAAAAAAGGCCGACTACAAAAAGAAGCTCAATTAATATCTACGATTTTTTGCTGAATCGAAATGAAATCGAACTATTTCTGAAGCGAATGGTAACAGGAGTCTTCCATCAGAACAACGCTATATCTTTAAGGACCCGGCAAATACTGGTAAAGCTTGGCTGGGAAGTTTTGATGCATCCAATGATCTTGCATAATCGGACTACCATTTGTTTCGGCCAATGCAGAACTCCCTTATTGTTTTCAAGAGAAGCCTGTGGAAATTACTTGTCGCAGAGTTTTTCGCCGAGAAACCAGAAAATTTTTATACTGATGGAATAATGTCTCTAGCGAAAAAATGGCAGAAACAATTAAAAACGATTTAGTATGTCACCAACAGGCGAATATTTTTCCCATAGAATGAAAGCTAATAAATATACAAAGGAAGATAATTCTTTATATTGACTTACGCTTGAAATCCGTTTGATGCAATTAAACCTTCGCCACTCTGTGTTTTTTTCTCAGAAACATTCATTTCACTCACTCTTAGATCTTCCTTAGATTTAATGTTAGAATTACGAATGATTTTAGTTGGCTTACGAACTCTGCATTCAATTAATTCATCGTAGTTTCCATTATTCTATTCATACATTTTGTAATGCTCAGTTTTTAAATGTAACTCTACAGATTATTTGTAAAATGTTTGTTACATACCTGTTGCTTGTCTTTAATAATTGAGAAGAACCGGGAGCCATTTGAATCTTTTTGATAAATTTCACTTCCTTCAAATATCTGTTTAGGTTCATTTTCGTATTTGCTTTTGATGTTTATATCATTTAAAGCAGTTCGTTTTCTGTTATTCAAAGCACAATCAGCAGTTATTTTATCTAAGCTGTTATAAATTCTTGGCCAATATCGGTTTTCAAACTGTAAATAAAGAAATGTATTTTATATACATACATATATATATATATAGCTTCTATGGTAATCAAAGAAGTAATACGAATAAAGGTTTTCTACACCTCAGAGTAGCCACGTTTTTGTATCTCAAAATCCATCCATCCATCCATCATCTCCAAATCTGAAAACCATAGCGTGATTTGTTGACCATTGGACACGTGTCAACTAAAGTAATACGTGCATACCTATGTACATATACTATGTAGTTATAATAAACTCAGTAAGAACGCCCAATATTTGAGTACAGCCGAATGTTTTATACTCACTCAATTTGCAAAAGACATGAAAATATTTTAAAATTATTATTTCAAAATTACCGAATATTTTATACTCTTAATATTACAAAAATAAAACATCAATGTTATTAAATTTTTATTTTCTTTAAATTGCTTCTATTTTTCAAAAAATTGGCTACAAAATTAATATGTTAATATTAATATATTTATTTGATTCTATAGAAATCATTAATTTTAAGAATAAAAATGTTTTTATATACAAACAAAAAATGAGTTTTAAGTGAATACTTATATCAATTCATATATAAAACACTGGAATCATTGAAAATAAAATAAGAAAACATTGTGCAATTTTAGAAGCGGCTCACTTGTAAGATTAACTTTACTAAAGATACAACAAGTGAACAGAGCTTTGAAAATTCGTCAGAAAAAGCTTATCAATATTCAATTATTTCTGTTATAAAACATTTTTTATTAGTATTGTAAATTTATATAAAAAAATCAGAATAAATCCTAAAAATGTATTGTCGATTTAAAATTTTGATATTCTGAAAATTTGCCGCCCCCAAATTGTGCCGCGAGGCCCGGGCTTAGGCGGTAATCCATCACTGGACTTAGGGAATTACAAGTATTGTCCAAAAGCACTGCTTCGCCTGATCTAAATCGTAAAAGTGGCGGAGGGTGAACGACAAGGAATTATTGGAAGATTTAGTCATTGTGCACTTTCCAGGCTGTGAGGACACGGTGGCTAAAAGGAATTTTTAGAGGATGGATGAAGTTCAGCTATGTACCACACTCATGGAGAGAGGCTAGGGTAGTTTTCATACCGAAGGCCGGCAGAAACAACTCAATTTACTCAACAGAGTTTAGGCCTACAAGCTTAATTTCCTTTCTGCTGAAAACGCTAGACAAGATCTTGGAAGGGCACATTAGGCCGCAGGACCTCCTTGAACCTTGTCTAAAGCGCAACACACATATACAAATAGCAAGAAAGGGCTCTTGAATATAACGAGCGTTGAACAACCATCATCATCATCTATACATCAGAGGCCTTTTGACTTCTTGACGGATAAGAGCAGAAAGTAACGATGCTAAATGACTAAGGAAGTCTGTATAGATACTTCCCAAAATGGAGTGCTATATATGCTTCAATAGACAATAGCGGTGAATAAACTGCTAAGGAACTTTCAAGGCAAGGCTCTAAAGGTAGTGGCATATGCGGATGACATTTCTGTCTTAATACAGACTACTAGCAGTAGTATGACCACCATTCTCAGTACAGTTCAGACCTGGGCATCGCAAGCGTGTCTAGGGTTGAACCCAGAGAAAACGGATCTGCTTGTGTTCACAATAAAACACAAAATTATCTCTATGGACTTTCCCTTCTATAAATGGGACACAACTCTCTCTCAAAGACCGCATCAAGTCCAATACTTCCCGGACAGACACTGCTATGGAAGCACAACGTGGAAGAAAGAGTAAGGAAAGCCAGCAATGATCTATATGCGTGTAGGCAGATACTCGGCACAACCTGAAGCTCTATCCCTCTCTCATGCACTGGTGCTACACAGCTATTGTTAGACCAATTCTGCTCTACGGTGAAGTAGCATGGTGTACAAGCATATGGAAATCCACCTACCTGATGCCAATGAAAAGTGTTTATAGACTCGCTGCGCTGTCTATAACAGGAGCTTTTAGAACACTAGATCTTTTCGATGAAAACAACGCAGCAAAATCGACGAAACTACTGGCTGAAGGAGAATTTACATATAGAACCTTCGGGCATAGCTTTATGCATAATGGCGGTTGGACAAAAACCGATTTAATGATCCCACTTTTCAACTGGAAAGAAGATTAAAATTAATATAGGAAAGGATGGATGGCGTAAAAATATGTCAGCTACGCGCGACACTCCAAGCATTTATACTGATGCCTCGAAAATGGAGAATAGAGTTGTGTGGGTAGGGGGGACCCTCTTGGTGCAGGAGGGGAACCGAATATACCCGCGGTAAGGTATGCCTGTCGTAAGAAGCGACTAAGATCCTGGCCGCCAGTCCAGAGTTGTGTGGAAACTCAACTGGTAGTAACTTCGGTTACAAGGTCTTACCAGAGACTTTAACCTGGTACCATGGGGAGCAGTAATGCCCTTGGAGGTAAAACTCCAATCTGCTCATTGGGTTTGGCCCTTTGTGGAGATTCGTGATGGCTGTGGTTAAAACCCAAATCGCGGGAAGAACTGACTTTGTTAGTTCAAATGTGGAGTTGCATTGCAACCTGGCACCGTGCTCATAGTACGGAAGAGGTTTTAGATGGGCCTCGAACTCTACCAAGGTGGTTAGTGTGTCCATGCCACACTGCCGATTGGTACTGAAAATGGTTACCCGGTTTTCAGGGCGCTGATCGACGCATTGTATTGATCCGTTGTGCTTCTGAGCACCGTGGAGTTAGACCTTCGTAGGTAGGATCCCACGTAAAACACTCTCGACTGTTGTCCAAAGTGGTAGGTGCGGTCAAGAAGGCCACAAATCTGCCGGTTGCATCAATGCACCCCATTGTAGCAACTGTGAGTTTAAGGGTAGGCCAGCTGGGCATCTAATGATGTCAGCTGACTGCCTTATATATTGTGGCATTGTTGAGCGCGCCCTCGCCAGACATTGATGGGTGGGATCATTAGGGCTCCTATGTCGTGATATGTGAGTTGGAGGGTTGTATGGTCGAGGGTGGGTGCGGTATTGCTCTACTCCAAGAGCCCTACGCCACCAATGGTGTGGTTCGGGGTCTTCCTGGGGATTTAAGGTCTTCACCGACCTTAGAGCTAAAGCCGCAATAGTTGTGAATAATCCACGCTACGATTGCGTAGTAGTGGATTCTTCACAACTGGGTATATGTGTAGCGATAGAAGCGGAGTTCGGTAGGATGTTTGTCGCTAGTTTATACTGTAAATTTAGCGAGCCCCTAAAGCCCTACCTGGGCTACATGGATAAGCTACTACTACTTGCGAGTGGCAGCCCATTTATCCTTGGGCTGGATGCGAATGGATATCAAAGCCACAGTCGAGGCGAGGCATTAAGCGAATGGGTTGTGGCTAATAGCCTCCACATTTTGAATGAGCCGAGCGAATGGTATACGTTCGATGGGCCTGGGGGCGTGAGCAACATGGACGTGACATTTATGAATGAGGCAGCAAGTAGGCCTTTTAACGTTAGATGGAAGGTTAAGGGAGGGTGGGGATTGAGTGACCATAATTTGATTCAAATTATGGTTACCCCTCAATCTCCTCCCTTTCCTTATGAGAGTCCATTGCGGCGATGGCGTACCACTGGTACTGACTGGAACCAATATGGACTCTTGGTGAGGGAAGCGGTATCCGGTATAACCCTTAGTGAGTTTGAGGAGTTGGGGGTTGACGAGCAAATTGCTCGTCTATATTTGGTAGTTTGGGGGTTAAACGATAGGGTATTTAGGGGGTGTGAAAGTCATAAGATTAGTTAGAATATATGGTGGACGCGTGAGTTAACCTTGAAGAGGAGGACTGTCAGGCGTTTGAGGCGAAAGTTTCAACGCGCCCGATAGTCCAATTCTAATAGGCTGTCCCAGCTTAGGTACGAATTTAGTTGTGCGGATAGGGAGTATAAAGAAATGTTAGTTAAAATTAAAGAGGAAGAGTGGAAAAGTTTTGTGACAGAAGATATGAACGACCCCTGGGGTCAGGTCTACAGGATCTGACGGGATCGCAAGAGGGAGGATGTCACCTCTCTTCACGTCGGTGACACTCTGTTATTGTCGTGGAGAGTGTGCGGGGGTTCTGTTAGGTGCGTTCTTTCCTAGGTCGGAGGTGCAGGTACCTCAAGCATAAGAAGTGTCTGTCCCTCCATTAGATGATGGGGATTTGGGTTACGCCTTTGGCCTAGTTAGGTCTAAACGGCCCCCAGGCTTTAATGGTTTGAACGGAGAGATGTGTAAAAGCTTATGGAAGTTTATTCCGGAATACCTTAAGGCCATTTACAATAAGTGCGTCTGGGAGGGATACTTTCCACGCGAGTGGAAAAGTGCTGGGGTTGTTCCTCTCCTGAAGTCCTCTGATAAGGTCAAGAGCGATCCTCGATCTTATCGGGGCATCAGTCTCCTTCCAGTACTTGGAAAAGTGCTGTAAATAGTCATGGTGGAACGGTTACAGGAGCTAACGCTGTGTATGTGGTCGGATAGGAAGTTTGAGTTCAGGGAAAGACGTAGTATAGAGGATGCGTGGTTTTATGTTTAGAATGTCGTTAGGGGGGGAATGTCAAGGGGGCGTTTGACTACCTAGCTTGGCTGTCCGGAAATTACTCTTTGGCGGAGTTATTTCTAGGATAGAAAGGCCTCTCCTGTCGGCATGAATGGGAGTTAGGAGTGGTTCGTGGTTGCCCGAAGTGCTCCAACTGTGGTCCATATATTTGCAACCTTATGATGGACACTCTGCTTGGGCAGCTCGAGCCACTCTGTAAGTGTTGTGCGTATGCGGACGACCTTCATCTTATGATTGAAGGTCGCTCAAGGTCTGAGTTAGAGCGGGCGGGATTAGATCTCTTAGAGATCGTTAATTCTTGGGTTCAGGTGTGGGAGTTGATATATCGATGGATAAAACGGTGGCAATGCTGCTGAAAGGTAGATTGTCACCGGTTCGTCCACCGATTGACCGTGTGAATGGGGTCAGCATCTGATATGTGATACAAGTCAAATATATGGGGTTGACCAAGAGTGAAAGGATGTGTTTTACTCCACACTTGGCGAAAGTGAAGGAGCGACTGCAGGCAATCGTAGGCAAAATTCGACGGATTTTGAGGAGCATATATCGTGGCTTGTTTGTGGCCTGTGTCACATATGGAGCCCCTGGATGGTGGGAGGTAGCCACGACCTTCTCGGGGTCTCAAAAACTCCTCTCAATCCCGCGTTTTATGATGCTTGCTTGTGTGCCTGTGTGTCGTACCGTCTCTACAGATGTGATGCAGGTTTTACTAGGTGCACCTCCTCTTGACCTGATTGTCATATAGCGTGCTGTTGCATTCAGGTTAAGAAGGGGCTTGAGTGCTGCGGAACGACTGGATTACCGACGATGATGTGGAGAGGGAGGAATATCTAGGGAGCAAGAGACTTTCAGATGATAGGGTTGGTGTAGGTGGCAAGAACGTTGGGACAATAGTCGTAACGGCCGAGTGACGTACGAGCACATTCGGGACGTTGGGTTCGTTGAGGATAACTCAGACTTTAGCTTTTGGCTGAGTCTGAGTTTTCTGCTTACGGGGCATGGGCCCCTGAATACGTTTTTGCATCAGAGGCACCTATCCGATACGTCGGGGTGTTTTTGTGGGGCAGGGTTAGAAAATTGGTCAAATTTAATTGCGGAGTGCCCGATGTACTCAGACATTAGGGATCTGGGCGGTATGGGGATTAGCTGGACTGGTGGACGATTAGATGTTAGTGGTGTGATCTCCACTAGTCGGAATACCGAACAGTTAGGGTCGTTTGCGCGTGAATTAGGTTCTGAATGAGTGTGTGTATGTATGGGGTCAAACCCCTGGCCAACAGTCCAGAGCCTTATAGAAGCTCAACTGGTAGTAGTTTCGGCTACGAGGTCTGACTGGTACCACGGGGGAGCAGGAGCCCTTGGAGGTAACTCCAACCTGCTCATGCGGACTGGCCCCTCGGGGAGTATCGTGGTGGTTGTGGTTGAAACCCAAATGCGGGAAGAACAGACTTTGTCAGTTGAATGTGGAGTTGCATTGCAAACGGGTGCCGGACCCAAAGCACGGCAGAGTTTCAGTTGGGCCTCGAACCGAACCAAGGTGGTTAGTATGTCCATTCCACGATGCCAATTGGTATTGAAAATGCTTAGCATTCTCTGGGCGCTGATCGACGCATTGATTTGATCCGCTGTTCTTTTGACCGCCGTGGAGTAAGGCTGTCGTTAGCAGGTACCCACGTAAAACACACTGGACGTTGTCCAGAGCTTAGATTATTACTATTGTGCCTTCTGTCCTGAGTTAAACATAAGGAAAGATCTTTGCTATTGCGAAAGCAGCGGATCTGGTCTCTAATGCACTTGCAGTCAATTCCAGAGTCTACATCTACGTAGAAAGCCAAGCAACAATCGCAGCAGTAACTAGTATCGGCCAGAAGTGTCATAGGAAGCAAGGTAGCAGTGGAATGTGTTGTCAGAAGTAAGCAACATCACTTCTACAGTGTCCCAGGTCACAAAGGCATCGAGAGTAACGAAATAGTGGACGAGAGTGCCAAGAATGGAGCACGGCTAACATCCGAAAATGTGATAAACGTTGGGGAACCCATTCATTGTCTGTACCACGATATCGACAGAAGCATGAAATGGAAAATCAAAATACGATGGTACTAGCAAAAGCTATTTTCAAAACGGTAGATCTGACGTACACAAAATTCATATCGGCACTCGATAAAAGACACTTTAGGAAAATGATCGGAATACTAACTGGGTGGACAGATCGAGAAGACTGCAAGAAATTGGTTGAAATTGGTAAAGTGGGTCCGGAGATATATGAATTTACATGAAGGTAAGCGGCGACCATTTACAATTTTTACATCTGTTCGCATAGAAGAGTCTTGTATTATCCTGGGAGTTAAATTTCATTTTAGTTATTGATTTAGCGCCCTTTAGAAAGTTGTAACGAAACTGTTATATGGGAAGTAATGGTTTATAAGATATCTATAACCATAAACCTTATTAGGCCGCGGACACTTTTTAAAAGTTTTCAAACCACAGCTGCCCTCGTTAAAGCGATTCGTTGTTCTTCGTTTCTTTCTAATTTTCGGTTTAGTTATGGCAATTATAGGTTCTTGATAATACAATATTTTAATTTTTACTCAAGCAGCAAGACAGACAGTCAACCGGATTTCAACTTTTCTCATCTCCATGATCATTTATATATATGAATACCTACATCAATCTCCATTAGTTTCAAGTGATACGTCCTGTTAGGTAAATAAAACTGTAATACTCTGCAGTAGTAGGTTGCGTGTGTATATATGTTTCGAAAGAACTAAGCACTCATTGTTCGAGGAAGAAGTGAATGAATTACCATCAAATTTGGTGTTTTTGGCTTTGTAGTTTTTGTTGCTTTATATTTGTTTGATATTTTTTGTTCGCGCCCGAATATTTGTTTTTGTTTTCTATTAAGGTGCTTTAGTTTTACGCGCCCGTTTCTTGCTTAACTTTGTTATTATTTATATTTTGTTTTATGGTTTGGCGCTCGTATGTTTGTTTGTTTTTGTTGTACCTGTTTCCCTGTTTTGTATATTTTGACTTTTCGTGTAATTTGGTTTTATTTTTTTGTTCATTTATTTTCATACGTACGCGTACATACGAATGTATGTAAATATATGTTTTAATTAGCAGTTTCTTTTTTTTTGTATATATGTTGATATGTTGGTTTAACTTTATTGTGTTTTTCTTCTGGTTGGGTCACGGCACTTTTTTTGTTGCACTTTTGTATATAAACATATATATATGTCTATATGTTTATGTTACCACTGCGAAGTACTTTTATAATCACCGCACAATTATTTTAATTTTTGTATGTTCTTATATACATACAAGTATGTTCTGAGTTGAAAAATTAATTGGTTTTATTTATTTTTTTTTTAATCCATAGTGCCGTCACTATGGCTCGAAGGACCCAGCCTAGACCCGCGATTAATAAAAATACTCGGGTAACTTGGTGCACAATTACTATAATTTTTAGTATATACACAAAGCACAATAAAATTCTAAATATGTATGTACATATGGATATGTTTAATTAAACACAGCGACAAATGTTGTTGGGTTGAAGAAAGATGCTGCTCGCAGGAATTGGCGAATGATTTTTCTTGTTTTATATATGTACATATGTAATTGGGCTTACTGGTGGAGTAGCCGATGGCACAGAATATTAGCTGTAAGAAGCGAAAAATTGTATTTTGTGTATGTATTGGTACACGAGGTAGTAATTGCTTTTGCGTGTTTTGACGACTTACTGTATTATTATTGCAAAAAGTTGTTGTTGTGTATTAATTTGTTAGCGGTTATTAACAATTTATTATTTTATCGGTATGGTATACCGGTTGTTTATTGGTTTCCTTTTCTGTATAATCGGCAATTGTTTGTATTTAATTTATTCTCGGCTTATGAAGGATAGTAACTCCACGCCTTGCTCGGATATGGCCAGAATGGGTACACCTTAGCTCTGGAGTTAGAACTGTGACAATAGAGGGATCTTGCGAGAGAGTGGCCGTGAATGGAGAACGGCTCGCCTCGTAAAATAGAGAATTCTTCATAATTAATTTGAAGTTTTGTAAAGCTGATTCCCATAACCCACCCATATGAGGAGCGCTTGGATAGGTGCGATAAGAGCGACCTTTGCTTTTTGAAGGTGTAGGTGCGTCACTGTATCGCATTGGGAATATGGTGACTCCTTAACTTTCTTTTTGAAAATTTAGTTATGGAGCAATATTGAACGAAATGTCTCCATTTTTGACTTTCTAGTATGTACAATTGAATATATAAGCGATATTATTCACTTTTTGCCATATTGAATTAGTAATTAGGTTGTGTTCGTGGTATCGCTATGGAAATTCAGTAACCGTATTGGCTTGGTATGTGGGGAATAGTCAGTGGTGGACTTACACAAACATCAGGGGCAGGAAAATAACAGAACTGAGCATTTTCAGTGTTAAATGAGAAAAATTATGCTATTTCCGATGTGAAGAAATGTACGCTTACAGATTCGCATATCTACAATGCGCCAAAGACTCTGCATATAATTTATATACACATGTATGTACATTAGGGTGATTCAAAAAAAATTTTTTTTTTTTTTTTCAATTGGTACTCGCAAAAATAGGTTCCTAGACACCTCTAAGAAAGCCTCTCCAAATATGAACTTTTAATTGTAACGGGAAGGTCCTCCGCCTAACGGTTTTCTATTTTTTCTTATTATCAGATAGAAACATTTATATCTCGCTTGCAACTACTTGAAAAAATATCTTGTTAATTAGGTTTTGTAGGAAATTGAATGCTCTAAAATATGGTCTCTTATGATTTTTTCGTAAACCCAACCGTTTAAAAGATATTAATGGTTGAAATTTGACTATTTTTGGAAAAATTCTTTATTTCTTATTAATTTTATAACTCAATGAAAAAAAATTATTATGAATGATTAAACACATAGTTTTGTAGGAAATTTACTGCTCTATAAAAATGGTCTGCTATGATTTTTCGATTAAGTTAAGCGTTTACGAGATATTCATCGTCAAACATCAATGCTGCAGTTTGATAGCGCAGTTTTCATTGCTATGAAAATTTCAAAGAGGCAACATATCCCATTTGCACATATGCTTACGGCATTTTCAATTCGGTAATATGAAATTAAGAAGAGCGAGTATTAAGACAGCTTTGTTGTATTATAAAAATATAGTACATTTTCAAAATAACAATTTTCAAAAAAATAATATTTAGTTTAATATTGTTAATTTACAGAAAAATTATGCAAATTGGGTTGGGAATACATATATCATTTCTCAATTTAAATTTATTATTTTAAATGGTATATAAAATTTATGCTAGAATTATTATCTAGTAGTCCAAATATATGAATTCTTATTTTCCCAGAAATACATTTGTAAAAAAGGGATCTTTATCCTTTGTATTATCTTATTTTTTCCAGAAATACATTTGTAAAAAAGGATCTTTCTCCTTTGTATTATCTTATTTTTCCCAGAAATACATTTGTAAACAAAGGATCTTTATCCTTTGTATTATCTTATTTTAAGGGGTTCAAGAGCTCAAAACGTACGCTATATCATCTACCTACCTACCCGACGGCATTTCACAAATGATAAAATAAATTCATTTAATAGCGTATTTTCAGTGTTCCTAAAACTGATCAACTTGCATACGTAATAAAATAATTCATTTCAAATATGTAAGTCTTATTATCATTACATAAATTTATTTATCATCAATTAACCTACAATGAATAAAGAAATACGTTTTATCGGAATACCTACACAAAGAATTTCGGAACGTAAGTTACCGAATGTGAAAGAGGTTATGCGTGTGTTTTTCTATCATCTTAAAGTTTTAAAGTATAAAATCAAACAAAGTGCTAAAAATACAGTTGACCAAGTTATTGAAGTGTGAAGAAAAAATCAGATTCCAACTAGTGGAGCTCCTAATGCAGTCAAAAAATTTCTTCACTATCACAGTCAATGGTTAAAATTACAAAAAAGTTTCTATAAAAAAAGTGCAGGGCAAAACCGAAAAGAAAAGAAATTTCAGAGTGATCTTGAACAATTATTCGACATTGTGAGCGAAAAATCCTTAAAAGTGCTTAATGATAATATTAGAAAGTTGTATTTGGATCAAAAATCCAGTACCCATAAAGAGATTCTTTCTAATAATGTACCTGTATCAAACTTAACCACAACTACGATGGAAATAGGTGAGAGTAGTAAGTATCTGAGATATTTAATTATTATAACGTCAGGTAGTAGTGTAACTTTCCATAGATGACCAGATGACATTTGACAATTTTTGGAGTCCTTTCTTAATAATTTGTCATCAAAATGAATAAATTCTATACACTTTCTTCATTTAATTTGTAAAACAGATCTTATTCCAGACTTAGATCAACCGTCTACGAGTCATGCGATTGATCCAAGTGAAAAATCAGAGACGTTCTCTACGTATACCTTAAATGCAGTTACAAAGGTTGGATCTGATTCAGAGTATGAACCTCCAATTCCGACAAAACGAGCAAAACTTGATGTTTTAACTCCTGAAGTCATTTTTGGACTCGACCGAGCTAATGTCAGCAGTAGAAATGCGATGTTTATTATTGCTCCGGTTTTATTAGCGGTAGGTATTAAAATTGAAGATACAACGCTCAGTTATAGTTCAATTCAAAGAGCTCGTATGCTTCAAAGAAAAGACATTGCTAAAGGACTTAAAGACAACTTCAAAGCACACGATAAATACGTTGTGCATTGGGACGGAAAAATGCTGAATGACCTAGTTGGATCAAAATCTGTGGAACGGCTACCTGTTATTTTAACTGCATTTGATTTATATGATTTATGCTTTTGAATGAACTATATGAAAGAATTAAAATAACTATTATAATTTAAAGAGTCGGTTAAAAATCTGCATACAATAAGTATATAATCAGGCGTGTTGTGGAATCTGATAGTTGTCGGAATCAGAATTGAAATCAATCAAAAAAAGCAGTAGGTGTCATGAATTCTGATATTATTGGTTTGATATTCGAAACAGAATTTGTATAGGTTTTGGGTGTCACAGAAACCAATTTTATTGGTTTTGCTGTCAGAAACAAATCAAGAAGATAGTCGCACACAGATTTGAATTGTAAGTTAAGAAATCAAGTTATTTTAATGTTACGAATTAATTTATCTTTATTTCTATAGGAGACAACATAAGAATAAAACACGAAATGTATTAATTATTGAGTTTTTATTAACGCAGAAAAGTCTGAGTGACTTTGTTTCTAATAAGTCTTTAAATCTCTTTAAAATATTTGATTTACCGTATGACTTCCTTAATAAAGATATTGAATCGTGGCCTACTAATGACAGTTACATTGAAAATAAAGAATACTTTAACCAATTGAAAGTTGTTAATGATTCAGCAGAACGAGCAGTTGCATTAGTTAGTGAATATAATCAATGCTTGACAAAAAATGAAGAGCAATTCCAATACTTATTGCAAGTGATCAAAGAACATCGAAGAACATACCCAAACTGCAAAAAAGCAAATTATTTACAGTAATTATATATTAAAAAAATGCACTATTTTTTTGTTTTAATGTAACCAAACGTGCCCAACTATATTTTTATAATACAACAAAGCTGTCTTAATACTCGCTCTTCCTTATTTCATATTACCGAATTGAAAATGCCGTAAGCATATGTGGAAATGGGATATGTTGCCTCTTTGAAATTTTCATAGCAATGAAAACTGCGCTATCAAACTGCAGCATTGATGTTTGACGATGAATATCTCGTAAACGCTTAACTTAATCGAAAAATCATAGCAGACCATTTTTATAGAGCAGTAAATTTCCTACAAAACTATGTGTTTAATCATTCATAATAATTTTTTTTCATTGAGTTATAAAATTAATAAGAAATAAAGAATTTTTCCAAAAATAGTCAAATTTCAACCATTAATATCTTTTAAACGGTTGGGCCTACGAAAAAATCATAAGAGACCATATTTTAGAGCATTCAATTTCCTACAAAACCTAATTAACAAGATATTTTTTCAAGCAGTTGGAAGCGAGATATAAATGTTTCTATCTGATAATAAGAAAAAATAGAAAACCGTTAGGCGGAGGACCTTCCCGTTACAATTAAAAATTCATATTTGGAGAGGCTTTCTTAGAGGTGTCTAGGAACCTATTTTTGCGAGTACCAATTGAAAAAAAAATTTTTTTTTTTTGAATCACCCTAATGTACATATGTACATATGTATATATATTTTCTACATACATATGCATTTTATATCAAAGCACACAAGCATGTACGTACAAATTGAACTATTTCATAATGAATTCCTTAAAACCTTTTAAAATATGTATAGTATGTAGTAAAGTCATGTTTATGTTGTTACCAAATATTTCATTAGTGTAGGTTTCATATGTATGTACTTGCAGACCTTTAAAAGATTCGATAACATGTCAAACGTCCAAACGGTCGCACATATTCACGTATGTATGTAATCATGTGAGCATGTGAACAAATTTGGAAGAACCATACGCATAATGTTTGTAAATTTATCTAATAACAACTTTGTATGTAAATATGTACACTTATTGTCTCATGCGAAGCTGCTGCCAACCAATGGCCGAAGCTCACATTTTGTCAAAAAGTCAATGTGTCGAAAGACTGACGCGACGACAAAGCGCCCTACGCTGAACACAATGGTTGCGACACAACATGGCAGCACGACAGTGAACTGAAAACGGCGTTGTGAAGCCTACTTCATGAACATATGTGAGAAGGCAGCAACATAACAATGACCAGCAAACAACAAATCTGCCCATTTTGTATGTACACAGTGTGATAGTTAGCTTTTCTGCATCGTTCTGCATAATTTTTTTAAACTTTTTTACTTTAAATAAATTAAATAAACATGGAAAACGAGGAATGTTTGAGGACAATCATTAATATTGTACGTATTGTCAATACAGTACATGAAGTGTTCCAGGAGGTCAATAGAAACTCCCGAAGGTGGTGGGTTCGTCCTGCCAATATTTCACGCGAAGAGGAAAGATTTTATAAAACTTGCATCAAGCAACTTCAAGAAAAGGATGAGGAGCTTTTTTATAAAGCTACGAGAATGAGCGTTGCCAATTACAATTTGTTGCTGTCGCTATTAAAGCAAAGACTGCAACATTTTTCATTTAGAAAACCAATTCAGCCTGAAACTCGTTTGGCGGTAACATTAATGTAAGTCAATGTGAAATAATTATTATACTGATATACTTAAACGCTTACCAATTTCAGTTTCTTGGCACAAGGATGAAATTTCCATGTTCTATCTTGGTCTTTCAAACTTGGAGTTTCGACAGTCCGAAAAAATATGTGTATACGAAACATGTGACGCTATTTGGGATGAATTGCATGATGTGTATTTGTTAACATCAAACGCACACGAACTTAGAGATATTGCAAGCAAGTTCTATGTAAAAACTGGAATGCCGAATTGCTTGGAAGCTATAGATGGGAAGCACATTCGCATAACAAGCCCAAGAAATAGCGGGCCGTTGTACTACAATTACAAGAAAGCATTTATTATTATTATTTATATTTGCCCGCAGTGCCTTTGGAAAGAAGTTGCTGAATGGCACTCTGGAAGTTCCTTCTGACACAAACTTACCAGGTACAACGAATAGCTTTCCGTATTATTACGTCGGCGACAGTGCGTTTCCACTGAAACCAAATTTAATGCGACCATTGCCCGGCCGCCACTTACCAGAAGATAAAGACAAATTTAACTTAGCGTTGTCTAGAGCCCGAGTGCACATAGAAAACGCATTCGGTATTTTGGCCAATCGATGGAGAGTACTGCATACAACAATACATGCTTGCCCAAAGAATGTAGACAAAATTGTTTTAGCTACGGTAGTACTTCATAATTTTTTAATGTTACAAAATGACAGAAATTACTTTACCCTTGAGCTTGCTGACTATTCAGAAGGTAACAGGGAAATATCAGGGCGTTGGAGAGAAGAAGTAAATTCTCTTGAATCGTTTCAACCACGAACAACCAATCGCTCAACTGCAAACGCGTTTCAGTTACGTAAAACCCTAAACGAATTTATTTCAAATAATGCTTTATAATGTTAACTATTTTCATACAATATTTTTTTAATCAATAAAAGACAACGTTAATTTTTGTAGTACAAAAAAGTTTTTTATTTAAAAAAGTTGTTCAGAAATACAATATATGTATGTATATACTTATATTTATATATAAAGAAAATTTGTAAAAAAGGTACTTCATGATTACTTATTTACCTAAAAAATATATTATTTGACTATTAACATTTCTTGTTTATCACATTTTTAAATTAAATAGTTACTTCTAATATAATCACTATATATGTACATATATATAAAAAACAGGTAATTCAATTTCGTTTTCGTAATTCATATTCAACATTTTTTAAATATCACATTTCCAATTTAAAAAAGTTACTTCTAATATCACAATTATATACATATATACAAAAAAACATGAAATTCAATTTTGCTTACTAACTTCTTAAACAAAAAAATAATTTTCTACATAAATTGAACAAAAAATAGGTTCAGTCTATCATTATCACATTTTTAATTAATCTACCCTAAATACCCCAAATAGAAATTGCTGATTTCTTCAAACACTAAAGCCGACACTTTTGCCTCGATATGTATCACCATGTCTGGCGGAAGACCGGATTCCGAGATTTTTGTAGCCAAGGAAGCAAAATGTTGTGCGGTGGAATTTGTTTTACGCGATCGTGATTCGTCAATCAATACATATGCTCGCGCCTGCCGTTTCAAGGAATTTCGCAAACGCGTCACCGTTCTTTTTCTACGAAAATGGATTGGGAACTAATGAGGAAATTTTTCAAAAGAAAACAAAGAAATGAAATATACCTTTTGTCCACGTCCATCCGAAGATGTCGGCTGCGACGTCTCAATTGTCGTCGATGATGTTGATGCCTCCAAAGGATCAATAATTCTATTGTCTGGGACACTTTCGACATCCTCGCTTATGCTGCTAATAGTACTGTAAAATACATTATTAAAAAAAATTTTTTTCGTTACGTAAGGATATTTACTTACCGCCTTGAATTTGTAATTTTTTCCATAAACGACATCGCCTCCAGATATCGCCATTTTCTTCGGGGAGTTTGTTGGCCACTCCCGGAAGCGACTTGCTCCATTTCTTTGCATCGTTTGTAACAGTCACGGAGAATCCTCCACCTATTTTTGCATTCTGTTTCTGCAAATGAAATTAATATTACAATTTAATATATTTTATTTATATTTATTTTTCTTGCCGCTCAACCTTGTGTTTGTAGAAATTTGTTTCCACGCCATATCTTTTTTCCTTAGATTCTTATAATCTCTGTGCGAGATATCATAAATCAAGGGGCAATTTCGTACTTCTTCGATTAAAATTTCGTCTTCCATATTGATATCTGAAATATAATATTTTCATTGTATACTAAACCCAATTACATACAATAAATGTAAAAATATTACACAATTAAAATAATACTTACCACAAGCAGACCAATTCACTCAAATATCAACATAACAATTTCCAGCATGTACACAAAACAACGCAGTTGTCCATTTTGCATGTACACAATTTCGTTGTGGCCATAATAATACCTTGCACTTCAATGAAATTTCAATATTTTGTTCAAAGTGTAATTTTTTATGCAAAAAATAAGTAAATAGGTATATAATTTTGTTTTAAATTATCAATTGTTATTACAAATGATATAATAGAGCTATAATAGAGCTATTTTATGCTTTTATTTGTAAAATTACGTTAAGTTTGTAAGATCTGTGAATAATTTTACATTTTATATATTAGTGGCACCACCACTCTTCCTCATCTCTCTATCCTCCATTCTACTGTCAACTCTACTGTCATCCTACTGTCGTTGGCAAATATAGGAAAATATTGAAGTTAGCGAGAACGACAACTGTCGGCCTACCGTCATGTAGTCGTGCAGCTGTCTAAATAATTTGACAGCTGTCGGTTGTCGTCTGTCGCAATCATTGTGTTCAGCGCATCACAACATTGTGTTATTGGTAGAAAATCCGAACTGTGAAAAAACACAAACGAACGATCGCCAATTGCCACTGCTTTCCTTGCCGCTGTAACAGCTTCTCCGACAAACCAGCGTAAATATGTATGTTTATGTATGAGCTTCCATACATATCAACACAGATTTTTGCAAGCCGCGTAAAAATATACACATATATATATATATATATATGCTACATATAGACGCCTGGCGATCGGCCTGTACCGCCACGGCAACAATCATGTTTACCCGCGCCTATAGATGTTTCACTTCAAAAATTATTTTAATTGTTTTCAAAAGTTCTCAACAGGAAATTTTTATTCTTAACCATTTATTAATCAAGAGATAATTCAAGTAATATACTTTTGAACCTAATCAGCTTGCAATACCGGCAACTAAAAATTTATATGGGCTCTGTCGGTATAGTCATTTTTACATTTCACGTTTACATGAATCTAATCTGCAAAAAATTCCACTGATTTTGAGCATAAATATACAAATATACAATGTCAATCATGGCTGATGGACGCAAAAAATTGAGCGGATCTGAGTATCAGTGACGGATCCAGAAAAAATTTTTGGGGGGTGTTTTACGACAAGTTTTATTACTCAACGTATTTTTAATATAGCAGTTCCCTCGCGAATATTGAATTATTATAGGTCACGTTTTGTCTTGTGATAGTTGAATTGCGAAAAATCATATTATACTGTTGAAAAAAATGAGTTATGCTAATTATGCACAGGATAATGAGGAGCTTGTAAAGTTAACCATGTACTACGTAAAATGGTGTGCAGGGGCACATGGATGCATAATAATGCGCATGATATATTACTAAAAAAGAACATATTAATGAATATTTTCGCAACCAAGCTTCTTTCATAATATTATTTCAAACGTCGTTAAACTATTTTTATCTAATTATTATGTTTCTATATCCACTGGCCTTGTCGTATTAAAGTAAATGAAAACTTTCGACAACAAACAGCTCTTCCTTAATATTTCAAATTGAAATTTAATCAGCGCGCTTCGTTGTCAGCACAGTATATACAGTAGATAACCTTTTCGAGGTAGCTTTTTCAGGGGTGAAAAGCGGGCATCTTGGATTTTTAAAGGTAACAACGCAGTGCTGTATATAGTGAGGTAGTAAATATTTAGCAAATTTATTCTTTTGATATAAAAAGAAATTATTTTTTAATATGTATTTACTAATATTTGATATAAACGCCTTAGCGTGCAATATTTCGCCCATAAAATATCATTTACTGATAGCCAGATATTCTCTATGTAGTGAGTTCTTATTAATAAAATGCAGCCCTGTTTTTAGATTTCTCGGTGATGAGTTTTCTTCTGAAGGTATTTGTTTACAATTGACAGACAGAAAACATAAATAGGTTTGTATTCGTAAGTTTTTGAAATATTATTACCCATAATTTTAATTAAGAAATCCAATCCCAAGATATTTAGGCATTTGAAGAAGGATTTTTAATACATCGTTCTAATTCTCATCCGTATACTACTTACGATAAAACAGATAGAAAGAGTACAATATTTATTTCTTTATGTGTGAAATTGCACAAAAATGTATGAATATAATTATTTTCAGATTATTTAACTAATTGGCATACACATGTATTTCTCACGTACTCTTTATTACAACGAAATTAACCGAATTTTATTAATATTTTCCGTTACCGACTTTTTTTTAGGTGTATAATAAAATAAGTATAATTAAAAATTTAAATAAAAATTATATAAACAAAAACGTTGCACAAAACAATTTAATAATTAATAAAGATTCCTAAGCTCCCACTATATATGTTAATTCTCGTTCCGATGGGAATTCAGCTCCCGCACATCTACACACACAATATTTCGGCATTCTTCTGTAAACACAAACTTATTAAAATCTTCGACATATTTCAAATATATTTATACATCTTACCTTATCAAGTTTGCTTTATTTCAGCCACAACACTAATATGGTTTATAATATATGTATTCTATTCAAACTCAATTTTCAATTGATGTTTTCATATAACGGCTAACGATTTGTCAATTTGTATATGTCAAACAACAAATTACCACCCAGGATTGTATCCTATTGTATGTATGCAAAAAATTTAGATATACTTGAAGCATGTTTAAAAATTGCACAAAAAAACAACTGATTTAACATTAAACAACAAGTAATTTCCCGATAAAATTGAACAGACTTGCAGTAGCAGAAAACGTGTTACACAACACCCAACGATTTTCTAGAGTTGAGTTTATGTATGTAAATAATGCAAAGGTTTATTACTGTACGTATATACTGAGTTTGTCAGCGCACTCTTTACATCTATCTGTGAATCTCTTTGTCGCTACTTCTTTTCCTTTGAATTTTCCTAAACTTGCCCATCTCAGTCATTTAGTGAATCATGTAAATGTCAACATGTGCGAAGTACGAAGTGTGCAGTGAATATTCGTGTCGAGTAATTGAATAATTGAAGCCTAGTAGACGGAGACATTTGCTATCATGAAAAGAAACTTGTTCTACTATTTTAATCGACAATCTACTAGACAAGATAATACAGAAAAAAAAATAGTGCAGAAAGGTTGGTAAATATTTTGTTCATATCTTACACATTTAATATGTTTATTATCACAGTTTATCTTCAAAAAATTGCAGTTATAAAAGAAAAAATTCCGTCGGTAACAGAGAGAATGTTCGAAAATTTATAGAAAAATTCACCTGCCTCTAGAGCTCGCTCTGTTATAAGCGTTATTAAAAGACAGCACTTTAAGTTAGCTTTGGGGCAGTGGATAACTTTTTTGCCTCCCGCACGAAGGGATACCGTTTCATATTCCCGGCGCCGTAGGTTTTTTTGTTTTTTTTTTTTTTGATAAAAAAAAACTGCTATACAAAAAATTGCTAATGTAGAATTATTTGATATAAAAAACAAAAAAAAACACTTCAACACAATCAATTTACTAAAGATACCGAAAAAATAAATAAGATTTATTATTCCGTTATTTTCAGTTATATTTTGATACTCTTTTTTCTATGTGATTTTTTTTATGTCTACTTTACCATAAAGCATTTTTAATTGCCCGTTTATATTTGGTTTCCAATAAGTCAGTCACTGGAAGACCTCAGAAGTATAATGACATCGCTGCGAAATTGTGATAAAAGTTTTTTATTCCCAGTGTTGTGATTCCAAATTTTGTACTAATTGAAATCACTATTCTTTGTTTGTGACATATTTATTGTTTGTGGTAAAAATTTCGTCGTAAATGTATAATAAAATAATTGCTAAGAGAGAACAAAATCGTCGGGGTCACCCGACAGCCGTGCTTTTTTCGATTGGAAGCATTTTTTAACACTCAGAAATGTTGTTCAGAGCAAACGAACCATTTTCTTATGGTTATATTGTATTTGCCGTTAAAAAAAATAAATGATTCTTGAATAGGATTCGAGAATGATTTTAAAATTTGGTTTTGACCTAATGTTGATTTGTATGCTTTTTTATGAACATTAAAAGGTGTTTGAGGAGTTTAAACATTAACTTTGATCGGTCATAGTTACAAAACGAAAATGTCACTTTCTGTAGGTTCAAGATGATAAAGAAGACAAATGCTCCATACCACCTGATACAACATGCTTATCAATAACCGTACCTCATTCATTATCGACTCCAGACACTCATCAAAAGTTACTTGAAACTTGACAGATACACACACATCGCAATCAAATCAAAATATAAAGGATAAACCTGCTTTTTCTGATTGTACACATAGTGAAATGTCAGTCAAAATAGATGCTGTTATTTTAAAATATGACCTTTAACGCAGAGAGAATCCTGGTAAGAGTAGTTGATTTCTATGTCATACCCAAAAATTGTATTTTAATTAAAGCGTCGTAATTTTTTATTCACAGCATCCGGAAAGTATTTTGGAAATTGTAGACAATGTGTGGAAACCCCCTGTAACATTTAACTTTCCGAAATCAGGACTGAGATTCAAATACAATTTGAGTAAAGCACTTGGAGATTTCGAACATCACGCGCAACTTGATTATCATAAAACATGCTTGCTTGCTATTGAAAATTTGCGTGACATCGCACGAGAAATGAAAAACAACCGTACACTTCAGTGTCCAAATTATTTCTAAACTTTTATTGAATAAAACTGAAATTTCTTAGTATAATTCTTCATTTACAAAATTTGTTTAGTTGGCGTTTCATAATGTAGAGCATTATTGCAATTTTCGTAACATGACCACCGTAGGAAAGAGATATGCAAAAACATGAAATTTATTAGGTATTGTGTAACTTGTGTTTAAATATGCTTTGGTTGCATTTTATGCTTTGGTTACATTAAGGCAGACCAGTCAATGTGGAAGTGGGGTGACGGCGGCGTCGGCTGCGATTTGGCGTTCAACGACGGCGACGTAAATCCTCCTCCCTCTGATTGAGCACTCTCCTGGGTGATCATGTTGGTTATTTTAACATTGTTATTTTTGCTCTTTAATTTCTTTAATACAAATATTGATACAATGATGATTAAAATTAAAGTTAATGTGGAGCCGTATATATAATGCGTTTTTCTTACATAGCTTACTTCATCTATTAATGCCGTATTTTTTATGTTAATTAATACAATATCTTCGAATATTAGTTTTTCATTTTTATTTTTGGTTATTTGTATGTGATTAAAGCTAGCGAAACTTTGTTTAAATATAATTTCTTTATTATAGAAAGTTTACATTGATAGAGCAATTATTGAAATTTATTAAATAGTTGCCAGTTAGTTTTTGTGTTCTGTTGTTACAATCATTAAAAAAGTGTGTTCTTACTTGATTTTTTATGAGTATAATTCCTGGCTTTATTTCTATAATTTCTGATGCATTGTTAAAAATGTGTATACAATTTTTCCTTATTAAGCAATTTTTTAACGGCTTTAGTTTTTTCAACTCGACAGTACTTTCGTAAATATAAGTATTATTATTGTAATATAATGTAATTTGAGGTTCAAATAAGAGTTCCCTGTTATTTTCATTTCCAATGGGTACAAGATAATTTATTGGAAGAGAGATAGAATCTTTTGGTATTTTAATGGCGAATATTATATTCCCATTGCTATCAATAAGAGTTCCCAATTTAATGTTTTGCAGTTTGTTGAAATCTATTCCGAACTTAGTTATCTCTTCTTTTGTCAACATGCTTCCGTAAAAAATTCCTAGTTTTGATGCAGCTATGTTTTCCTGAATATGTTCGATATTGTCTTGTATAATTTTTAGTTTCAGAGTAAAGTCAGTGTATTGAATATGTCTTTGTATTTCGCTGTTAACCTTATTTATACTATTTAATTTCGAATCTATTATATTACGATCGCTTTCTATAATAGACTTGAGTTTAGAGAAAGTTTTATTAAAGTGTGTATTAATGCTTATCTGACTATTAAGATTTTTAATTGCATTATGATTATTTGTATCTATTGAATTCAGATGTGCTTCTATATCTTGTCTATCATTATCATCCATAGTACCGAATAACCATTTTTGAGCTGTTCCAAAAATATTAATTAGACCTCTTCGCTGTCTGTGTGGTATTAAAGTTAAAGCTTTGCTTTTTATATTGTTGAGTTGCAATTCCAAAATTTCTGTTTTTTCTTGTAGGCCAGCATGTTCTATATTTTTGTGAATTGTGTCGATTATACCTAATATTTCCTCTATATTTATTATATGTAGTATAGTGTCGTAGGTTTCTGCAAGTTGGACGTCTTCGATCCATACTTCCATGAATCCAAGATTAGTTTCAATTTTTTCTATTGTGAGATGAGGTTGGATTGGTGTCAATGCCAGTAGTATCATCAAAGAGGTTAGGATCCATTTCACCTGAAAATTTCTTTTTTCTTTTAATATTGGAAGAATGTATGTTTTGTAAATTTAGTTTGCGATATCTTGGTTCGTATTTATGCCTAATAGCCTTATAGTTCTTCACATACCCTTCTTGTTCCGTATTTTGAAAACTTTCGCGCTGTTCGTTCAATTTTTCAATTGTACGTTTTTTATTATCCTCTAGAGTTTTGTATATTTTGGCTTTATCTGTTCTACCTTCAATTACATCTATAGGTTTTGCTTTTATCGTGGAGTGAACTGAGTTGTTATACCATTCTATACTTTTAAAAACTCTTTCTTGAGTTGATAGTGGTGATTTCATGGCTTCCAGTGTTCTAAATTTCTCGGAAATAGTACTGTGTAGCCTTTCTACATCAGCGTTTCCTGTGTGATTATTTGGTTTTGTAAAATGGACTTCAATGGATTCCTGTCTTAAGAGTTCTTTTATGTTTACTGAGTTAAATTCGTTGTCTGTTATAATTTTTGTTGGCTTACCTCTGAGAGAGAGATAAAGTCTAATTTTTTCTACGATTGTGAGACTGTTTCTATCTTCTAAGGCTAGTGCCATTGCATATTTTGAAAATTTATCAATAAAAGTGATAAAACTATGTTTTTTGTTGGTGTAAACATCCATATGTATTATTTGGTTAATATCCATCGGTGTTTCAGCTAGCTTGTATTTCTCCTTAATAGGTTTTCGGTCGTATTTCGCTTTATTGCATATTTCGCAGTTATTTACATATTTTTGTATTAACTTCTTTAGATCCTTGTAGTAAATTAAGGTTTTCAGTCCTTCATAATTTCCGTTAATTCCTCCATGTCCAGTTTCGTTTTTATGATTTTTCGCTATGTATCTATAAGCTTCATCTTCATCCTGCATGTCTTTTGCATGGTGCGTACATTTATAAAATTTTATTGTTCTGTTAAACAATTCAATTAATTTTTGCTGAACTTTATTGTATTCGTGGTCCGGTAATTCCGAATATATTCCTACTTTGCCGTTTCTTAAGAATCGCCTGAATATGTCGGACATGTAATCCGTATTTATATCTTCTTCGCTAATAAAAATTGTATGCTTTCCATTTACAAATTGTGACTCCTGGTTTTTTGAATGAGTAAGGATTATCTGTGTTGGAAATCTGTTAACAGCAGTTTCCAAGATACCAAAATGGTCATGCAGTTCCTCTTCTTGAGAGTGGATTGTTGCCATGGTACTCATATTCTCATTTTCTTGTAGGATATTAATTTCACCTGCCTCTGCATCTATTCTGCTCATAAAGTCAGCGGCAGTGTTGTCCTTTCCCTTGACATAACTTATGTTAATGTCGTATTCTCCTAATTTGAGGAGCCACCTCTGTAATCTAGGATTTATATCTTTTCCTTTATTTTTACAATATAGCCACTTAAGCGGTTGATGGTCTGTCATGAGGTCGAATTGTCTCCCGTAAATATACGGTCTGAAATAGTTGACCGCCCAGACTATGGCTAGTAGCTCTTTTTCCGTCGCTGAGTATTTTCTTTCGTGGTCGTTTAGTGATCTGCTTGCATAGCTTATGGGGTGTCCATCTTGTGTTAAAATAGCTCCAATTGCAAAATCACTTGCATCTGTTGTTACGGAGAATTTGAGTTTGAAATCCGGATACTTGAGTACCGGTGGGTTCGTCAAAAATGCTTTCAATTTCTCGAACGAATTTGTATATTGGGGGTCACGAATGTTAATTTTAGCTCCTTTTTTCAAATATTTTGTTAAGCCTTGAGCCACTTTGGCGTAATCCCTTATACATTTCCTGAAATAGCCGGTCATGCCCAAAAACGATTTTATTTGTTTAACCGTTTGCGGTAACTTCAGTTCCTGTATGTTTCTTATTTTGTTCATATTTGGTTTGATTCCCTCTGTGGTTAGTATATGGCCTAAATATTCTGTTGACTTTGCGAAGAATTTGCACTTATCTATCTGAATTTTTAAATTGTGTTCTGCTAACTTGTTAAAAATTTTTTGGATACTTTCTGTGTGCTCATCGATATTTGTACTAAATATTAATATGTCGTCTAGATAGACTACACAGATTTTATTTATATATTCCCTAAGTACTGAGTTTATTAGGCGTTGGAAGGTGGCCGGGGCGTTTTCGAGCCCGAATGGCATTCTGATGAATTCATAGTGTCCTAAAGGGGTTGAGAATGCTATTTTCTTTCTATCGCTTTCTTTAATTAGAACCTGGTGAAATTCTTTTGCAAGATCCAGAGTTGTGAAGTATTGAGCTCTTCCTAGTTTCTCTAAAATACTATCTATATTTGGTATCGGGAATTTGTCATTAACAGTGATTTCATTAAGGCTCCTGTAATCGACGACTAGCCTCCATTTTCTTTCGCCAGAATTGTCTATTTTCTTCGGTACTATCCAAAGGGGTGAGTTATATGGTGAATTACTTTCCTGTATTATTCCCTGTTCTAGCATATCCTTAATTTGTTTCTGTATTTCCCTCTCATGTATTTGGGGATAGCGATATATTTTTGCGTAAGATGGTCTGTCCGTTGTTGTAATTATTTCGTGTTTAATTTCATGTGTATGCGTTAGCATCTGTCCTTCAGTAAAGAATAATTTATTATTTTTTTTCACTAACATTTTTAGTTTATTTACTTCCTCGTCATTCATATTTTCATGATATAATTTGTTTACAATTTCCGCAATAGAGTTTTCCTCTGGGTAGCTTTCAATATTGTGGATTTCCTCGTATTTGAAGGGGCATTTATTTATAAAATGTGTTTTCACTTTATTAATTTCTATAAAACTTTCTCCTAAGTTAATGATTGCTTCCATTGGTTTCAGTATATTTTGTCCTATTATGGCGTCGAAATTCCTATCATTAAAACTTGTTACCTTCCAAGCAATATAACTATTTTCGTTGAATTCTTTTGGTAGTGGTGTTATTAGTTCATGTGTTATAACGGTTTTTTCGGACAGGGTATTAAAGAAAAGTGATTTTTTTAATTTGCTTCGTTTATAATGGGATAAAATGTTTGTGTCAATCAACGAGGTGGTAGATCCGGTATCTACTAGGCATTTTATTTTGTTGTAACCAATGGTTAGTTCGACTATCGGTAAATCTGATTGTGACCCTGCAATGGAAAATTTGATTCTTGGATATGATCAACTTCTATTGGTTGTACTTGATTGTTACTGTAGCGTCCCGGTTGGTGTTGTCGGTTTTGTCCTGAGTTTCTGTTTTGCCTAATGCTATTATTGGAATTGAACCATTGCCTATCGTTTTGTCTTGTTACGCCTGATTCAAAGCGATTAGCAAAATTTCTGATTCTTGACGTATTGGTGAATCTATTATTATTGGGCATTCTATTGGTGTTAAGATTGTCTCTGATGTTATTATTCTTATTATGATTATTATTGTAAAAATAATTACCGTTGTTGTTATAGTTTATTAAGCCTGTTTCTTCTAGGGTGTAGTAAGCTAATCTAAGCGAATTTATATTTCTCGCATACACTATTGAAGATAAGTGTGGCGATATGTTGCTCAAAAATGTTTTTAAAATAAGAGACTCATTAATGTTTGGGGAGAATTCTAATGGTTTCTCCGAATCTTCGTTATACTTAGCATTCATTTTATCTAGTATGTTTCTTAAATTGTAATAGTATTGACTTACGTTATGGTTTTTCATTGCTATTGCCTGATGAAGGAGTTGATTGTATGTTTCCCGGACTCCAAAGTTCTTGATCAGTTCCAGTTTAATTTCATTCCACGTTGCCTCCTCGCTTAGGGTCTGGATGACTCGGAGTGCATCCCCTTGTATTTTTGTTTTGACGTGCCTCTCTAGGATGTATTTCTGTATTGCTGTGTTCTCGTTGAATAGGGGAAGTATCAAGTCGACCTCCCGTAGGAATGATGTTAAGTCATTCTCCCCATTTCCGAAATATGGGCGGATTCTCGCCGCTTCCTTGATTAACTCCGTGACCGGGAGTTGTTGTTCTTGGTTGTTCATTTTTTTTTTATTTTACTTTTTTTTTCACTTAATATCTTAAATTAATTTATAAAAGAGTTTGTTTATTTACTTTTTCCACTTAATATTGTAAATTGATTTGTAGAATAGTTTGTTTTTATTTACTTATTTTTTTCACTTAATATCGTAGATTGATTTGTAGAATAGTTTGTTTTTATTTACTTATGTTGAACTGTGGTTCCGTACAATTCTTTGGAGTTGTACGCCGTCCGACTGCGCCAGAAATGAAAAACAACCGTACACTTCAGTGTCCAAATTATTTCTAAACTTTTATTGAATAAAACTGAAATTTCTTAGTCTAACTCTTCATTTACAAAATTTGTTTAGTTGGCATTTCATAATGTAGAGCATTATTACAATTTTCGTAACATGACCACCGTAGGAAAGAGATATGCAAAAACATGAAATTTATTAGGTATTGTGTTACTTGTGTTTAAATATGCTTTGGTTGCATTTTATGCTTTGGTTACATTAAGGCAGACCAGTCAATGTGGAAGTGGGGTGACGGCGGCGTCGGCTGCGATTTGGCGTTCAACGACGGCGACGTAACTCACGCGAAAAGCAAAAACCAATCGATATTCAACTCGATACACAAAAAGAAAAATCAAAACACGATGCAGTTTTGAAATTAACACCTATTGTCAAAGCTATTATTTTGTGTGGCAAACAAGGAGTCGTACTTCGTGGGCACAGAGACGACGGTCGAGTTATAATGGAATCAGACATTTTTCAGATGAAGAACAAAGTTTTACATCCAACGAAGGAAATTTTTGAGAGATTCTACGATACCGTGATGAAGTAGATAACGATTTGATGCAACATCTGAAGCTTTCCGCTCAAAACGCAAAGTATACAGGTAAAACATTCCAAAATGAAATAATAGATATTTTTCACAACTTGACTACTAAACGCATTGTCGACAGCGTAAATTAAACTGGCGGATTTTCAATACTAGCTGATGGTACAACAGACGTCGCCGCGATTGATCAGTTTACCATTTGTGTGCGGTGCTTTGACCAATCATTAAACCTTCGAGAGGATTTCTTAGCATTTGTCCCAGTTACAGAAACGACCGGAGAAGGGTTAGCGAAAACGATAATGAAATATCTTTAAAAATTTGGCATTGACTGCTCTTTTTGGTAGGGCCAAGGGTATGATGGAGCTCCGGCAATGAGTGGGGAATTTCTTGGTGCCCACGCATTCGTAAAATTGAGTTTCCCATTAGCAATCTATGTACATTGCAGCTTTAATCTGGCAATCAACTCAGCCTGCGAAGATGTTGGTATCCGAAATGCACTAGGAACAATTGGATCGTTACACAACTTTTTCTGTTGGCCAAACCAATTGGTAGTGTTGAAAAACGAAATTGAGAAGTCTGGAAATGAATGTCGAAAACAAAAACTGAAATCTGTATGCCCAATAAGATGGGCTGAAAGCCATGAAGCCGTATCGACATACATCGAATTGCACCCGTTCGTGAATAAATCATTAGAAAGAATCGTAACTTGGAAGGATCCGGAGACTTCAACCATGGCCTCCCAGCTCGTCGCTGCGATTTTTGCTGCAGAATTCCAAATTTCCTGCTTCATAATGCAATCCGTACATGCAGTCGTTCTACTAATCAGCCGGCAATTACAATCGCCTGATGAAGATCTCGCAGAAGCCATTAGATTAGCGGACGACGCTTTAAAATAGTTCCAAGAAATGCGACAAAATGCTGAAAAAAACTTTTGTTTGATTTTTAATAACGTTGAAGAAGTATGCACCAAACTAGGTACAGAAATAAAGGTACCACGCTACAGTAGTCGCCAAATGAATCACTTCAATTTGAAAACGAACGACGCATTTGAAAAGACATTTTCTTGACCACAGTGTCAGAAAATTTTTGTGTATTTTTCCCAACGTACGAATTTGACGCTAAAAACGCTCGAGAAATATTATCTTTTTATGAAAGGGTGATCAACTGTTTAGAACAAAACTTTCTTACGAAGGTGAAAATGTGGAAACAGCGAACTTCAGGCTAGCATTTTCGTAATGCTCTCGATGCTATAGAAGCAGTGAACAAAACGTCTTTTGGCAATGTTTTCAAGATTTTACGCATATTGGCGTTATTGCCTGTTTCAATAGCATCACCGGAAATGAGTTTTTCAAGTTTAAAGAGTTAACCTATTTACGAAATACAACAGGTTAAGGTAGGCTTAATGGTCTAGCATCAATGAATATTCATAGGGATATTGATCTGTCAGTTGATGAAATACTAGAAGAATTCTTTCAAAAGCCAAGGAAAATATAACATGGAATGTGAGATCCCGTGTAATCCTCAATTAATCACTGAGCTTCAGCGATACTGCTTGTACAAATGTAGAGAAAGTTCGAATTATATGAATAACAACAAAATCTTGTAACTTATTGTAATTGCTTATAATTTGATGTGATTTTTTTGATCAATAACCTCATTCCAAACCAATATCAACAAACATATATTTATCTCTGAGTTTAGGGGGTTTAAACACCAAAACTAGTGCAGTATCGTAATAAACTGTCACTTTCTGAAATTAATTTAAAAGCCTGTTTTGAGCGTGTAGCTCCTGCAGGTGTACTATGATTTTTTTCGTTATTAACCATTTTTTTTATCTATATATGTACATATCTATACAAAAATCAATGCCACTTTCTTTGTAATTTCATCACTCATAAACGGCTGAACCGATTTGGCTGATTTTTTTTTGTTGTATTTGTAATTATTAGGAGAAGGTTCTTATGTAAAAAAAATTACGAAAATTGCCAGAAAACCCCTAAAAACAGCCCTTTACTTTTTCTCATACAAACGTCTTATTTTGTATGTATATACATACATACATACATACATACATACATACATATGTACATATGTATGTAAGTAAAAATTATTGTTTGTTTGTTAGTAACGCTAACGCTAGAGAACGGCGAAACCAATCTTAATAAAATCAGAAGTTGTTCGCTGTGGATCTGGAAAGGGTAAGATATAAAAAAACCATATAATTTTCATAAGGAAAAGTCGAAAAATTGGAAATTTCCAAAAAGTGACTTTTCATACAATTCTTTTTTGTTTTGTTTTTCAATATTTTGATTTGCAAATTATTTGAATCGTTCAATTTCGGTCGCTTACTTTTTTATACTTGAAAAATTATTGAAAATTGTTCAGTGAAAACTTTATGTGTGTTTCAAACGAAGTGATCAATTACAGATTGATATTTGTTACGAAGCAACGAAGGCATCGCGCTAATATCGGTCGGCGTTCTTTTTGCCATCAACGTATGGCAGCCCAAGACACATGAACTATATGAGACTCCCAGGATGCGATGACTTATTTATGGAATTATGGATCGCTGTCAATCAGCAAGCGATCATCACGATAATACCAAGACTTTTCAAACAGCAGCTACGATGTTTGATGGACTTTATCTTGAAGCAACGTTTGTATATACAAGTATGTGCAGTCAGATGCTGGATGTATTCTGTTGAGTTGCAAAAAAAAGGTTTGCCGCACGCACACATTCTTTTGGAATGGTGGATGGTGGTTACACCAGATCCAATTGATGAAATCATTTCTGTGGAAATTCCTCATGCAGAGAAAGATCCATTATTCTCCGAAGCGATGAAAACCAATATGGTGCATGGACCTTGCGGACACCACAATCCCACTTGCAATAAAGGCACGAAACACTATCACGTTCCACGGAAAGAATAGAAAATATGATGGCTGGTCAAAGGCACGTAAACCAGGCAATGCGAGATTTATTTAATAGCATAATGTGCTTATATAATAAAGCCGAGAAACCGGTAGAAAAAAAAACTATGGTTGAGAAAGCAACACAGCTTTCTAATATTTTCAAAGAGATTAATGCCCCAATGCGACTGCGAGAAGCATCGGGAGAACTACCCCCCACAAAAAAGCCAAAAAAGGCTATTGAAAAGGGGCAACAAATGACCAGCGAAGCCACGAAAGTGATAGATATTACGGCTCAACATAGCTCATGTGAAAAATGGGTGGATGTTGTTAAAAAGAGAAGGCCGATTCAGAAGAAAATAAGAGCGAAACCGGACGCCATCATTATAACAAAAAAGGAAGGGGCGTCGTAAGCTGATATTCTCCGGAAGATAAAAAGTGACAGCGGTCTTGAAGAGTTGGGATCAAACGTGACCCACATAAGGAAAACGATGAAAGGAGACCTACTGATTGAGCTAAAAAATGAGGCAGACAAGAGAGCCGAATCATTCCAAAGCGTCTTAGAGGGAGCGGTGGGTGAAATGGCGCTGATACAGCCAAAAACCCATAGCGTCACAATGGTGTGTAAGGATTTATATGAAAATACTACATCTGAAGAAATCTGCGAGGCGCTAAAAACAGAGTGTGGGATCCAAAACCTGGAGAAATCAAGCGTCAAAAGTATGTGAAAAACCCGTAGTGGCACACAGATAGCTCTAGTATACCTACGTGCTCAAGATGCCAAAGCAGCACTAAAATTGGGCAAAGTTAAGATAGGATGGTCAATCTGTCGCCTTCGAGAATACTCGCCTATTCCTAGATGCTATAAATGTTTCCACCTGGGACACATGGCACGTAACTGCTGCAGTTTGACAGACAGATGTTCTCAATGCACACGTTGCGGAACCGCGGGACTTTTAGCAAAGGTATGCACCAAAGTTCCGAGCTGCATGCTCTGCAAAGGTGAACACTCAGTTTTGAGCATGACTTGCCCCAAGTACCAGGAGATGATGAAGACTCTAAGAAAATGAGGATAATACAGTTAAACTTAAATCATTGCGCAGCAGAACAGGATTTGCTAGACTAGACAATCACAGAAGAGAACATTGATGTCGCCATACTAAGTGAACAATATTCCCAGCGTCCGGAAAGCTCATGGATTGCAGACAAAACCGGCAAGGCGGCAATATGGTCCTGCAAAGGACAACCTTTCAAGACCAGCTCCAGAGAAGCTCATAACTGTTTCATCTGGGCGAATATACAAGGGATATATTTTTTTAGTTGTTATGCTCGTCCTAGCGCAGCAATTACAGAATTTGAAGACTTTCTCTTACGGCTCTCTTTAGAAACTAGAGGCAAAACTCCCATTGTAATAGCGAGGGATTTTAATGCATGGTTGACTGCATGGGGTAGCAGATATACAAACGATCGCGGGCGCCTGATTCAAGAATTCCTAAGTCAAACGAACCTAACAATAATGAACAGTGGAACGCAAAACACGTACCAAAAAGGAAACAAAAGATCCATAATTGACATTATGTTCGCAAATGATTCACTCAGCAGGCATATAAAGTGGACAGTGTAAAATATATACACACACAGTGATCATATGGCGATTATAGCTCAAATTTCGTGAATCCCATAGCCGGAACCCCTCAGCAGAAACACTTCACGAAAGCGAATCTGGAAACAACAGGAGTTCGATCCAGACCTTTTTGAGCTAGTCTGGAGTGCATCTAGAGTACCAGAAGACGACGGCTCCCATCTGGTATCTACTGTGCGAAAGGAACTGGTCGCAGCATGTGATGCAACAATGCGCAGAACAACACAACATAGCAAACGGAGGCCTGTATATTAGTGAAATGTGGAAATTTCCACGCAGAGAAAGCCTTGTCACTCAGCTAGACGGCGTCTACAGCGTAATCAGGTTGAAACGAAGATCGCCTAAGAGATGAATTTAAAAGCCGCAAGAAGCTCCTGAAGTCGGCAATTATCCGGAGCAAAAAGTCATGTTTTGAAAAGCTCTGTAAAGAAGCAAACATTGACCCCTGGGGAACTGCTTACAAAATCTGTATGTCAAGATTTAAAAATAAGCAGCAGCAACCGAAAGATGCATCTTTCATGGGAAAAGTCGTCGAAACATTATTCCCAAAACACGACCAGATTTCATAAGAAAAGCGACAAAATGAAGACGCAGAGTCACCCCGTTAGTCACAGAAGAAGAGCTCCTGGCCATAGCAAAGAAAACAAAAAACAACAGAGCACCTGGATTAGATGGCATACCTAATATAGCCCTGAAGGAAACTATAAGCTCAAAACCTCAACTGTTTGCTAAAATGTACAACGCTTGTATAAAGGAAGAGGTATTTCCCGACTCATGGAAAGTACAATGTTCGGTTCTGCTCACAAAATCAAAGAAGCCACCTGAAGAACCTTTATCTTACCGACCTTTGTATATGCTCGACACAATGGGTAAAGTGTACGAAAGTATGGCCGACTTCCTAAACGCAAGTCGCGATGCTTAACTCGAAAAAATGCGTATGAAATGCAAAGCTGATTTTCAACGCAACTCTGCGTTGCAAATAAATGCTTTGCATATAAATGACGTTTAGGAACGTCATCGTAAAACTCATACATACAACATATGTATGTCAAATAATGACTGTTATTACAAATAACGAAATTTTGAGTTAATATGGACGAGAGAAGAAATTATTCATTAATTTTATTAGCAACTGCTAAAGCTAATTCTTCAAATATTAAGTTAATAAAAAAACTAATTGAAAAGAAAAAAAAGAAGCGGCAGTTTTTATTAAGGATTTTGAATTTAACGAGAAGAAAGGTGGTGAAAAATAAAAATTTTTGTGGATCTATTGTATTGATGGAAGACGATATATTTCATTCCCATTTTCGGATGCGAAGAAGCACGTTCAAGGTAAGTACACAATTGAAATTCAAATATGGATAACATAAAACGTGTTCGCTGCAATTTGAGAGGCTGATGACTATGCTACAACCAATGTGGACCGAATCATCAACAGGTCGTACTGCAGTTTCCATGGAAAAGGCATTGTATTTGACAATTTGGAAGCTTGCCAATAATACATCATTTCGACAAACTAGTGACAGATTTGATGTAGGAATGGGCGCCACTTGTAGAGCATTTATTAAAATCCTCAAACTTATATGTCGTCTAAAATCGACAATAATAAAATTTCCAACTACTACTGCAGCTCAAAAAAAGATCGCTGATGGGTTTTCTCAACGTCGCCACAATATATTTCCTTTCTTATTAGGATGCATTGATGGAACGCACATTCCCATATCACAACCAAAAAATGATGCAATAAGTTTCTATAACAGAAAAGGGACGTTTTCCATTATTGCACAGGTAATTACACATGTATACTCATCTCTTGTCAAATTATAATAAGCAATTTGTATAGGCCATTGTTGACAGCGATATGAAATTTCTGTACGTCTTTGTCGGCTGTCCCGGACGATGTTATGACGCATCAGTGTGGCAAAGGAGCCCATTTCGTAGAGCACTAGTAAGCGGTGAATTAAAAATTCCACTAAATCACCACTCCTTAGGCGACGCAGCTTATCCGCTAGAAACGTTTCTCATGGTGCCATATCGGGATAATGGTTTTTTAACATCGCAGCAGAGCAAATTTAACACTATTTTAAGCACTAACCGAGTTTTTGTTGAACAGGCGTTCGGGATATTAAAACAAAAGTTCAGAATTTTAAAATTTATTGGTGTACAGCTCGCAACAAAACATTGATTGCATAGAATTGGACGAAGAGGAGGCCCAAACATCTGAAGTTAGTGTTCCATCATTGCAAAGAGATGAAGCCCAACAAAAACGAAATGGCCTGGCAGCGTTGTTTTCAAGTTGAATTAAACGACAATTATAAAATAAAAAACACAATTTGAATAACATGAACATAAATGTATTTTATTTCATAAGATAGGAACTTTCAAAACTATAACATATATATATATATATATATATATATATATATCTTATAATTATATAATAGTAATTATTTATATTATTTATAATTTATCCTGGGTTTTCAAATAAAGCCCGTAGTTGCTTTAATTCTTTAAGTTTTTTTTTTCAACTTCAAGTCTTTCACTTTCTATTTTTATAAGCTTATTTATAGCTTCGTTTTCCTTTTCGGATTCTTTCTCTAAGAATTCGATTACGTCATTTCTCTTTCTTTTAACTGATGTTGTAGGTGTTACATCCATTCCGTCAATTGTTGCTGTGGTGGAAGGACTCTCCAATGAAATTATGGAATACTCGGTCATTTCTAGTGGCACTTCAATACTAGAACGACTCCCAATTACTTCATCGATTTCACTAAAATATTCCCAATTTGATGCTGCTTCGCCAGAAATACTGTTTCTTTTCTTTATACGCTTATAAGTCCCCATTATGTTGAGAAAACACCTCGTTATTTCATCTCTTGAAAATGGAAACGAGCTCTCAACGTCCCTCATTTCCCTTAAAATCGACTCCCAAATTGTATTTCTCTTTCATTTTTTGCCGGAAAATTCTGCTTCATGGCGAAGCCTTGTTGTTATTAATAATTTCTTTCGCTCGTGTGTCCACTTTTTTTCTCTATAATATACATAAGATAAAACGAAATGATAACACAATTTAAATTAGTTACAATAAATAAAAATTATTTACTCTGCCATTGTCTGTTCTGCATACCAAATAAAATTGATGCACGCTTTAAACATCTGATGCGTTTCAAACTGAGTGGCCAAAGGTGGCACGAAAAAGTACTGCGCGCTGGTCACCCTGGATGTCAAGAATGCGTTCAACACGGCAAAATGGGCACACATAATCAAAGCCCTGGAAAAAATTATCGCTCCAGAATACCTCATAAATATTATAACGAGTTATTTTAAAAACAGAAGGCTGATTTATGATACGAACGAAGGAGCCAAGAACTACTCTATCTCGAGTGGAGTACCCCAAGGGTCAGTGTTAGGCCCGCTGTTATGGAACCTCTTGTATGACGGGGTGCTAGGAAGGCAGCAACCAAAAAAGTAGAAACTAATAGCATATGCGGACGATCTCATGGTGGTAGCAGTGGCAAAACAGTTAGTCGACCTAAGAAGCAAATGCAATGAATGCTTTAATGATCTACGGCACTGGTTCTCTTCTGTGAGTCTGGGACTGGCGGAGCAAAAAACTGAAGTTTTATTTATAAGCACTGGGAAGGTAGAAGAGCAAATAGAGCTCACCATAGAGGAGTGCAAGATTACTTCGCAGCCGCAGCTGAAGTACCTGGGGGTAATATTAGATTCTAAATTAAAATTCAAAGAACACCTGGAGTATTCCTCCAGCAAAGCAAACCAAATTTACAATGAACTTTCGAGGATGATGACCAATACAGGCTGTGTGCGTTCCAGCCGGCGATTATTGATAGCGAAAGCAATGAGTTCCGTAATATTGTACGCAGCACCAGTATGGATACAGGCACTGAATACAAAAGCGTATGCTAAACAAATAATCGCAATGCATAGGCTTTCTGCAATTTGCGTAATAAGTGCTTTCCCGACTACATCAACCGACGCAGCTGAAGTATTAGCCAGCATGCCGCCCATTGACATCGTTTATATCATCTATCAGCGCCTAAAACAGTATCGGCAAAGACCGAGGAGAGGAACAAGAGCATTAAAATGTGGCAAGAGCGCTGGAATTCCTCATCCAAAAGGCGCTGGACCCACCGACTTATACCGGACATCCACTCGTGGATAGACAGACGACATGGGGACCTAGACTTTATCTGACCCAAATACTTAGTGGACATGGGTGCTTTAGAAGCTACCTCCTCAGATTCCACACTGACATCAGTCCGAACTGTCCGACGTGTACAGAGCATATAGAAGACTCTGAACATGTATTATTTTATTGCCCTAGATTTTCTAATATAAAGAAAAAACTAAAAACCATACTCGGTGGTAGTCTTACAGTCGATAATTTAACGACACTCATGTGTCAGTCGACTGATAAATGGAAAGCTGTCAGCGAAGCGTCAGCTTCCATAATGACAAATCTGAGACTTTTTGAACATATTAGGCGTCCGTCAGTCCGCACGATAGAGGAGACTTAAATGTCCTGTCCCTCCCACGAAGTAATACTTAATCGGAGGTCCCGTGGGAGAGTCTTGAAGATTAAATTTCCCCCTACTATAAAAAAAAAAACAAAAACAAAAAAAATATCCACGTGCTTTTCTTTCGAAAACGCAAACTGGAAATGATGGATATCCACTCTATCGTCGTAGATCATCAGACGACAATGGCGGGACATTTACAATTCAGAGTACTGAATATCGAAGTCGACAACTTATGGATCGTACCATATTCGCCACTATTGTCTAATTCACATACAAAACTCATGCCAATGTGTGATATTGTAATTTGGTGAAATCGAGTTTTCCGACTGTTGTGGCTTTCGCAGTTCATTTGGAGAATGGCTAAAGAGTGTTTTTCAACCCAGAGGATACAGTACAGCCAGCGGAAACACTTCCAACAACAAAATTTACATTGACGAGTTTTTTCTCAACTTGCGTCAATGATTCGTTTGTAAGAACATTGCTCCATTTGAAAAAGCCTTATTATGCATGAAATGCATCGCCGAAGAAATAGGTACGCAGAAAGCAAGGCCAACCAACAGAGTGACATCCAGGTGTGTTCTCAACTAATTCCTTAGGACGAATTTACATAATCCACCCGAAAAACGACGATTGCTAATACCTTCGGTTGCTATTGATAAATGTACGTGGTTCAATTTCATTTGAGTCAATGCGCACTGTGAATGGTAGAATGTTTGTAACTTTTTGAGAAGCATGTAAGCAATTACAATTGCTTAAACATGATAATAAAACAACGCACGCGTTGTCACGGCATCACGCGGGAATGGCTGAACCGATTTGGCTGATTTTTTTTTTTGTAGTTTTCTAATACTCTACAAGGTACAAGGTTCTTATGGAAAAAATATTAAGAAAATCTCTCAGAAAGATTGAAAAATATACATTTCATTTTGCTAAGGGACGAGAACGGCGAAAGAAATCTTCATGAAATTTTCAGAAGTTGTTCGCTGTGGATCTGGAAAGGTTCAGAAATAAAAAAAAAAAAACTTGCATACGGAAAAGTCGAAAAATTGGAAAATCCCAAAAATTGACTTTTTTCATACAATTTATTTTTCTTTTGTTCTTCAATATTTTGATTTGTATTTGTGGAATTATGGATCGGGGTCAATTAGCAAGCGATCGTCACGTTGTCACAGCGCGACTTTTCAACAACAGTTACGATGTTCTTCTTTGGATGGTGGATAGTGGTTCCACCAGATCAAATTGATGAAATCATTTCTGCGGAAATTCCTGATGCACAGAAAGATCCAGTATTAAACGAAGTGATGAAAACCAATATGGTTCATGGACCTTGCGGACACCACAATCCCACTTCGGTTTGTATGTCTAACAATAAATGCACGAAACTCTATCCGCTTGTTTTTCTTTCGGAATCGCAAACTGGAAACGACGGATATCCACTCTATCGTCGTAGCTCATCAGACGACCATACAACTTAGAGTAGAGAATATCGAAGTTGACAACATATGGATCATACTATATTCTCCACTGTTGTCTAATTTACATTCAAAACTCATATCAATGTTTAGTATTGCAGTTTGGTGTAATCTATAAAATATGTTTGTAAGTACGTCACCAAAAGAACCAATATGGCGGTTATTGGTCTTGAACGATACGGTCGATACGTGAACTGCAATAAAGCGCTTTGTAGGGTATTTACTTTTGCAATTCATGAACTTTTTTCTACTGTTGTGCGTCTCGCAGTTCATTTGGAGGATGGCTAAAGAGTTTTTTTGAACCCAGAGAATACAGTACAGCCAGCGGAAACACTTCCAACAACATTGATATTTTCCTCAATAATAATACAATTGCTAAGCATTTGGAATAAAAGAAAAGAACTGCAACCAAATACGCAGTGAAATAGAATAGAGTATGTATTATACCACATGCATCTAGCATCCATTTCCAGCCGCCTTTTTAGTTTTTCCACGCCTGAGAACCGGTTCATCATGTGCAGTCCACTAGAATGACTGTCGATTGGACTCCAGTGGGAAATGATGGAGCTATATTTCAATCACCGACGCAAAAATTCGGTGCGATTAGAGAGTACTTAAACACTTCTCAGAATTAGTTGTTTTTGTTGGATTATGAACTTGCGACCACCTACTTTGCAACTCAACGGTGGATTTCCCTGAGCCCAAATTCAACAGCATTTTCAACAAAAAAATAATGCTTTATTGACACACCAAATGTTTTATGATCCATTTTTTTAACTAACACAAGTTGCTTCACAAAAATGCTATATCTCATTAGTTAATAGTTATAATCCAACTAATAGAAATCATATATGTAGATGGTAGTTGTAGTATTATCTATGTATCAGCCACAGTGAAGCGTGGACAGGTCCTTTAGTATTGTATATTTGTTTATTAAGATACTGTCAAAGATTTTTTTAGTATAAACTGATTTATGGTATTCTAATAGAAGCGATAAAGTATAATAACTTGAATACTCTTTTGAACAGTTTTTGTTTTGTTTTTAGATTATATCTGTAAAAAACGTGCATATTTTTAATTAATATCGTTTTTATTTATTTGCAATATTATTGCCATCTTATTTTTATTAATATTTTATTTTGAATTGTTAATGACTACTAAACCGCGTTTTTTATATATTAAAATATTTGATGTCCTAATATTTTGTATTTAGGAACGCCCTAATACTCGGACTTGTAAATACATATGTACGTATGTATGAACTTATATTTTGTGCAATTGAAATTGTCTACTCGAGCTTTTTGTATGTTTGAGTTTTAAGTAAAAATAAATTTAGCAGCGTTTAGTTATGCGCTAATTTTGACTTTACTTTTTTAGTAACTTTTTAGTACTTTTACCCAACGTAGGGTATATCGAGAGCGCGAAACAGAATTGTTAATCCGCAGATATGCTCCCGTATTCACTTTGTTAATATACATATTTGTTATATAGTTATATATATTATGTATTCATATTTTAGTTAATATTTTGATTTATGCAATCCTGCTTGGTGTCTTCATGTGGAATGTCTGCATGTGTGGTGTCTTCATTTATGGATCGCGTTAGTGTGGTGTGTTGTCGTGTGGTTGTTCAGTGTCGGATGTATAAAAGGGGAGAGCTAACTCATCTAGCCATCCCGGCCCCCCTAGGCGAATATTAGCCTAGCAGACGCTCTAATTGCTGCAGCGTGGCAACAACGCTGCTAAGGCCAGTGGAGCGGCGGTATGATGAACGATGCTGCTGGTGCCGCGGGGATGATTCATTTCGCCTTGTTCTGGACGATGGAGGGGCAACTATCCTTCGATGCCGACTTGGCTGCTGCGATCGGTTCGTGGCAAGCTGCCGCGCGACGGGCCGCTTTGGGGTGCGATGCAGCATGGTATGGTGCGGCCTATTGCACAGTTGGCATAGGGTGATGGATGTACACTCCTGGGTGGTGTGTACCGTTGCTAAGCAATTCAGGCAGTGCCCGTGAGCTTGAGCAACCTTCTGCCGTTGCATGGGCTGCATGCTGCGGAAGATGCTACAATGTTGTAGCCGGTGTGGGCGCCGACACAGGGGGCATCGGCTGCGCTGAGGTTCTGCTACGGGTGCTGAGGATGGTGGTAGTGGTCGCGTGCTACTACGATGAGCGGTAGCAGTGGCGGTTGCCGCTGGAGTTCGAGGCGCTGGAGTTGCCCCAGGACGTGGCACGGTTATGGCTGACCTCACCGTTGGCGTTGGCACTGCTGGCATATCCACATCCATTGTAATCTGTGTGGGAGGAGGAATGTGGTTAAAATGTGTGTCATTAAAATATGTTTGGCGATCGTGCCACGTTATGTGGCATGAAAGGGTCGTCACGTAGATCGACCATTGCGTTAGGTTTCGATAGTTTAAGCGAGTTTTTATTTGCGGGTTTATTACGTCGGGTTTTTGGTTATTTAATTTGCGTTACGATTGGTATCGGCGGTTTTTTCGATATCTGCGGTTTCGTCAATGTGTGGTAGAAAACATAGTTTCACGAGCGGTCTTGTTAATATACCGCTTTTAGTGCGGAGATCAACGACTCGTACATGACCGTCGGAACCGTAGTGCAGTTTTTCAATGCGGCCAAGCCGCCATTCTGTAGGGGGCAGACAATCATCATGGATGATGACACAATCTCCAAGCTTTGGTGCCTTTTCTGGACTCTTCCATCTGTACCTTTTATGAAGGTCCTTTATATATTCTTCCTTCCATCGGCGGCTGAAATCGTGATGGAGGATTTTTATTCTCTCGCCACAGAGCTCAAGTCGAGGTAGACTTAGCGTTTTTAGAGGAGCCACCTTAGCTTTAGCTACTAATAAGTGGCTTGTGGTCGCGTTATCGCTTTGTGTGCGCACATATAAAGTGACACAGTATGCCTTCTCAGAGGCATCACAGAAGCCGTGTAATTCGACTTTGTGTTCGGGGGAGTAGTTTACCCACCGTGGGATTTGTATCTGTGAGATATCGTTTAGATTGCTCGCGAACTGTGACCACTTTTCTAAACGAAGTGGTTTTACTTGTTCGTCCCAATCGGTCCCATCTAGCCATAATTCTTGTATCAGGATTTTAGCTTGTATCATAATTGGCGAAAGCCATCCTGCGGGGTCGAAAAGTTTTGCCACAGAGGATAGAATTTGGCGTTTTGTAATGGCGGATACTGCAGATATTGACTCGGTAGTGTATGAAAACTGGTCAGATATCGCATTCCATTGAATCCCCAGAGTCTTTGTTGTACTTTCCTTTTCGAATTTAAGGAAATTAGTATCCAACAAGTTTTCTTTCGGTATATGTTTTACTATATCGGGATGATTAGCAGTAATCTTTTTCAGTGGAAACCCTGCGGTTTTGAGGGCTCTTATAACCTGTGATAGGGATTCGTATGCTTGTGGAAGACTGTGACTTCCAGACAAAATGTCGTCAACATACGTTTGCGTTTTTAACACCTCGGTTGCCAGAGGAAATTCTGACTTGGTGTTCTCTGCCAATTCGTGCAGTGTGCGAATGGCTAAGTATGGGGCACAGTTGACGCCAAAGGTTACTGTTTTTAACTTAAAGTCGCGTAGTTGACTAGTGGGGGATTTTCTGAAAATAATTCTTTGAAAATCTTGATCGTCTTTATGTACGACTATTTGTCTATACATTTTCTCGACGTCCCCGTTGAAGACGTATTTGAAGATACGCCAATTTAAGATAAGCAGCATTAGGTCTGGCTGAAGCGTGGGTCCCGTAAACAGGATATCGTTTAGGGAATTTCCCGAGGTAGTGGATTTTGACGCATTGAAGACAACTCTTACCTTTGTGGTTTTTTTGTCTGGCTTTACTACTGCATGATGTGGCAAATAAAACGAGTAGTATTTACTTTGTATTTTTTTTTCGCGAGCGCTGACTTCCTCCATATGATCTAAAAGGAGGTATTCTTCTACGACCCTATCATATTCTGGTTTCAGCTCGCCTTTTTTAAGTAGGTTTTTTTCCATACTTAAAAACTGTTGAATAGCAGCGGTGCGGGAATGACCTAAGGCGAGCGTGCGGGGAAATTCTGGCTTTAGTGGTAGTCGTACGACGTACCGGCCATCTTCTGATCGAGTAGTTGTGGTTTTATAAAAATCCTCACAATACCGATCTTCAGGGGGAGTTCTTCTAACTCCCAAAATTTTCTTAATTGCGAATTAAGGTATTCGTTGGAGATTTCCTCAACTTGAGTTGTCATCGTGGCAACTGGTTCCGCAACTAGTCCACTTAGGACCCATCCGAAAATGGTATTTTGCGCCAGAAGTGTTTTGGTAATTTTCTCAATACCTTCGAGTATTATCTGTGGTATGAGATCGCTGCCTAATAGGAGATCTATTTGAGCGGGAGTGTTGCAGTTGGGGTCTGCTAACTTAAGGTGTGAAACCTTTTGCCAATGCTTGCTATTTATATGATAGCTTGGAAGCATGTTTGTTAATTGCGGTAAGACAATAGCTTCTGCTTGAATGCGCTTATCCGCTTGGGGGGAAACTAGGGTAATGGGGCAAATTTTATTGGAGTTTTGAACTACTCTTCCGCCCATTCCCGTAATTTCAAAATTGGATAATTTCGTGGGCAGTTGTAGCCTATTTTGTGCCCTAGACGCAATAAATGATCGTTGTGATCCTTGGTCTATTAAGGCCCTGAGTTTAAACAGCTCTCCTCGGTGTTCGATGGAGACGACTGCTGTAGGTAGTAGTACTCTACTGTTGTTTTCGCTATGTAGCGTTTGGGTTTTCAACGCCTTTGAGCAGCATGGTGCTTCTTGGCTGTTTTCGGAATTCGTTGTTGCAACTAAACCTGTTGCTCTTTTTATGTTTGCGCTGTTTGGGGGTGAGCTGGAAAAATTGGTAATGTGTAACATCGAATGATGTCGTTTATGGCAATAAACGCAATTAAATTTGCTTTCACAATCTTTAAGCATGTGTGCATGTGATAAGCAGTTTGTGCAAAGTCTTTTTGACTTTACAAAATTGTTTCGGTCAACTATATTTAGTTTCTTAAATTTCTCGCAAGATTTAAGTTTATGTCCCCCTGTGCACAATTCGCATGACGTTTGTTTGTATTGTTCAGATGTGAACGTTTGATTTTTGAAGAAGCTTCTATTTGAATTGTTGTTGCTACTGGCTTGGGATCTTTGGAAGCTTCTATTAAGGTCATGGGAAATACCTTTTTGTTTAATTATCTTTTTATCAATTCTTTCTGCGATTTCATACTGTGTAGTTAGGAAATCTTGCATTTGCTGCCACGTGGGGCATTTTTTCCTTGATGAGAGAGATTGTTCCCATAGCAATAACGATTTTTCTGATAATGCAGCGGTGCATATATTTATCAGAATTGGGTCCCAATTGTCTGTAGGAATATTTTGTGTCGCCAAACAGTTGGAAACAGTGGATTGAAGTTTCATATATTCTTCACTTGTTTCCTTTTGAATTTTGGGCAAGTTCATTAATATCGTTATTTGATTATCTACCAGTATTCGTTCATTTTCGTACCTTGATCTCAGAGCTTCCCAAGCCAAATGGAAATTGTCGTCATTTAATGCGAACTGTTTTACGATGACGCCTGCTTGGCCTTTTGTTTTGTATCTGAGGTGATACAACTTTTGGGCATTTGATAATTTCGGATGGTTTATGTAAACAGCTGTGAACATGTCCCGGAAGGACGGCCATTGTTCATAACCACTATGGAAAATTTCAGTATCACATGCGGGCACCTTGAGGTGGATACCCGAACTTGCCTCTTGATTTTGAATGTGTGGCAGCTCTACTCTCGGAGGTGGAGTAGGTGCAACTGCTTTAATTAATTTTAGCTGATCTGCGATCATAATTTTTATGTCTTCATACTGGTCTAAGCAGTTTTCAAATTTGGCGTAAGCAGAAGATTTAAAGTTTTCTGGTAGATCTGAATCGTCAGTATCTACAATTGCGTCATATGTAGCCTGGAGACGTGTCCAAAAATTTTCAATTGTTTGGCTTTTTATTTCTAGCGCCGATTCAGAGTTTTCTTGAATCGGCGAAGAAGCAAATCGATTGCAATATTTTATTAGACAGTCACTCTCAGAAATGAATTTAGAGAATGATATGTCTTTCCCCCCTTTCGGTTTCGTAGCACCTTGCTTCGAGCGTGTAGCTTCTGCAGGTGTACATGGACTTTTTTCGTCAGAAATCATCTTTGGGACTTTCAGTAACTGGCTTGGTTTAGATTCTTTTGAGTCTGAGCTCATTAAAAAAAAAAAATGTGACGAATAGAAAATAACAATTTCCAATAAAAAATTGGTTGGTATTACAAAGTTGTAGATGTACTATTTCGAAATGAAGACTCTTTTGTAACTAAGAGTTTCAACGAAAATCAATAAACCGATAAATAAATTATATGTTGAAATTATTGAATTGGATCTCACCACAGATTGCGTATATGTATAAGTGTGTAGATGTAATGTTCAGACGAGAACTCTTCTACGTGAATGAGAGTTTTTAATTAAATTAGTAAACCGGAACGCTTTTAATAACCGCGTATAATCGTGATTTTGTATAAAACTCTTTTAAGGTAAATAAGAGTTTTTTTTTTTTGTTTCGAATTATGCACTTTATTTAATTTCGATTTAATTTTATTTAATTATTTGATGTTAACCGCAAAAACAAATAATTTTTTTGTTGTATATATTTGTATATGTACGTATATATATTTATGGTTATTTTATTTTATTATGTGCAAATGAGAGCTCGTTTTAGAGATCACTGCACTTTGTACATATGCATGTATGTACATATGTATTACGCCTAATTATGTTTTGCACAATCCTGCTTGTTTTTGTTGACTAAAAACCAAGGGGTATTGTGTGATATGTGCCAATGTGGGCTTTGAATATATTGTATACGCAATCCTGCTTGTTTTTGTTAATCAAAAACCAAGGGGTATTGCGGGATATATGCCAATGTGGTCTTTGAAATAATATGCGTGTTTACATATGTGACGATACACGATCGTACAAATTTTGGATTATATTATTATGATAAATTTTTCGCCGCTTAAAAACGTACTGATGCTGCGATCAATATTAATTGTTGATGATTTAAATGAAAAACAAATTGTATTTTGTTCAAGTTGTACCCGGGGTATAATTTTACCATATGCGTTTCAGCGTATGTATATATATACGTATTTATGTATAATGCGACCGTATATACTCGTACATAGGTACGCGTGCATATATGTATGTATATTCGCCGTACGGATAAACTGCGAAAAGAGAATTAGCGGACACTTAAAGTGGGTAGATATTTATGTACATGTGTATATAAGTATGTAAATATAAGAAATATACGTATCGTTTCCTCATATATGTTTTCCGACTGAGTAAATTTACTCTTGAAATTTATATAAAAATATGTATGTATATCGGATATATGTATGTATATGATATATGCAAAATTTATTATACATATGTATGTACGTATGGTTTTCAGTTTAAATATTTTCTCTCTTTCGTTTGCTTATTATTTGCCGCCGCTTATTTTAAACAGTCCTGCTTATACTTGATTAAGTATAAGGGGTACGCTGGAAATTGGTGCAAGTAAATACTTGCAATATTTTTGTTCTTGAAATAATTTTGTGTTTTCACACAACTGTAAGCATTTAGTGGCAAATTTTTTTTTTTCTTTTATACGTATTACCAAACTGTTTTGTTTCTTAGCGGTATTTCGGTTTTTACCGGGAAATAACCGAATACTAAAACAGTTTGGCAACAGTTTTTTTTTTTTTTTTTTAACGGTTGGTTAGAAGCGCAAATTTATATGTATGTTTTAAATTGTTGGCCTTTATTTTTATTTGTTTTTTATTAAAATAAAATACCATTCATATGTATACAATATAAATAATAGGAACGATACAACTCACTTGTATTTCCGCCAGGGGTTTTGGGGACAATTTGAGTGTATGTATGTATGTACGTGGTCTTGAGTGTGTGCGCTGGCCTCTTCTCCCAGTGAGTGCGTTTGTGATGTCTCTTCTCCCAGTCCTTTTGATGAGGTGAATTTCGATGAGATGGTGATGTTGTTTAAAAAATTTTTTTTGTTAGTTTTGTATTAATTCGCGCCCGTTTTTTTTTTATTTTTTGTTATTTATGTGTGTATTTTTTGTTGTTCGAACCGGCTTCGCGCCCGCTATGTCATTTATATCTTTATTTCGCGCCCGCTATTTGTATTATATATGTATGTACTTATATATTTTTGTAGTTTGCTCTTTTTTTTTTTTTGGAGGCTTTGTTGCCTAGTATTCGCACTTATGTATGTGTGTATATGAGAGCCGCCACTTCACCGTACTTCTTTTATGTGGTCACTGCACTGTTGATTCCTCACTTATTCTTTTGTTTTAACTGCACTCTCTTGTACTTTATTTCTTGTTTTAACTGCACTTTCTTGTCTTTGTTTTTTAATTTTGCTTAGATTTTGTTTTTGTTTTTCCAAGCTTGATCACTCGCACTTCACTATGCACTTATGTAAGTATGTGTCACTGCACAACTTTTTCTTGTCGTTAAAAGGTTATTTTTTTTTTTTATTTTTTCATAGTGCCTTTCACTATGACTCGAAGGACCAATGTTTACTTACTTCGATTTAGCCACCACTCACCTTGAAACTCGACACTGGTTATTTCACCGGCAATATTCGATTAGAGAAAAAAAATACACAATTGGGGGTTTTGTTTTCTTTTTATTTACTTCACTGCCACTTCAGAATAGATATGCAATAATACTTGCGGAAGGTATGCGGATGTAAAAGAAATGACGCTGCGTTGGACGTTCGCTCGGCTCTGGTCGACGTAAAAAAGGGGAGGTCGTCCTCTCGAACGGTCGGTTTTGACTGTTGGGCAGTGTAGAGTTGTGGTGTGATGTTCGTATGTGTGATATATATTCATGTGTAGTAGTGTGTGGTGTCTTCATGTGGAATGTCTGCATGTGTGGTGTCTTCATTTATGAATCGCGTTAGTGTGGTGTGTTGTCGTGTGGTTGTTCAGTGACGGATGTATAAAAGGGGAGAGCTAACTCATCTATCCTGTTTATTGTTCTGGTTAAACATAAGGGGTATTGCTTGAAAGGTTTTAAACCTATTGTGAATTCAGGAAGGTAAGAATATATACATGTATATAGGGATATATTTATATGTGTATATGAAATGATATTGAATATGTACATATGTATAGTGTACATATATACTTGATTAAACTGCGGTAATTTTGCATTTATCGTATAATACAGCAGCGAATTAAAATACAGTGAAACTTCTCTAACTCGATAGATACTTCACGGCCGCAGCTGAAGTATCTGGGAGTAATATCAGATTATATATAAAAATTTAGGAACACCTGGAGTATTCTTCCAGCAAAGTAAACAAAATTCGTAGCCAATATGCCGCCAAGAGAATTGAGCTCGTGCCTTTATGCCAGCTATTAGCGTCTAAAACAAAATCCGCATGAACAGAGGAGAGGAAAAAGAGCACTAAAATGTGGCAGGAGCGGTGGAATTCCTCATACAAAGGGCGCTGGTCCCACCGACTTATACCTGACATCCACTCATGGATAGGCAGGCGACGTGGCAACCTAGATTTCCATCTGACCCAAATACTTAGTGGGCGTGGATGCTTTAGAAGCTACCTTTTCAGATTCCGCAATGACATTAGTCCGAACTATCCTCTAAGACTCTGAACATGTTATTGCGCTTCATTTTCTATTACAAAGGAAAAACTATAAACCACACTCGATGGTAGTTTTACGGTTGATAATTTAACGACCCTCATGTGTCAGTCGACTGATAAGTGGAAAGCTGTCAGCGAAGCGTCAGCATCCATAATGACAAAACTAAAACTTTTTTCAACAGATTAGGTGTTCTTCAGTCCGCACAATATAGGAGACTTAAATGTCTTGTCCCTCCAACGAAATTATACTTAGCCAGTGGTTCCGCATGAGAGTCTTGAGTTGGTAGTAGTTTAGGTTAAGCGGATTAAAGTTCCACCTCAGACTTTCGATGCTTTCCCCTACAAAAAAAACAGTATTTAATGTCAAAAAAGGTAAAATATTGTCGGGGAAAATTGGCGAACGGCTTAAACTATTGACAGACTCTGATGTGGCAAAATAGTTCGACGACAACAAAATAGGCTGCGGAAATATTAAACAAACCAGTTAACGAATGGACTGCGAGATGAGCTTTAAATAGAATCGGTTTGAAATCAGCTTTTAAAAAGAACGGCCTCAAAAACAAAAATATTAAAGTTCGTCTAACTTTGTGCAAACAACACAAAAATTGGAGCATAGAGGACAAGGAAAAAAATCAAAGGGCTCCTGGTAACATAGGCGAGATATGGCAGCGTGTACAATATGAGTGGAAACAAATGCCAGCAAATCATATTAAAAATTTTGTTGAAAGCATGCCAAAACATATTAAAAAAATAAAAGGCTATGGATCAAGTATTGAAACCAATAGAACAACGAATATTTGCGGAACGTGGAAAACTGAACAAATGGGTTTTATTTAAAGTGTTTTACTTTTCTATTTATTCGACTTTGAAGTTAATTTTTAAGCTATTTTTGTATAAATGAATTAAAGAATAAAATATTTTTCGTTTTATTGAATTTTGTTTCTTATTCATATTTTTACAGCGTTTTATAGTTCAATTCACAGGTAATGAAAACGCCCATTCCCTATAGAACGGTTATGTGGCAAACTATTAAAAGTGCAAGCTCACTGCACAAGCTTTGTTAATGAGCGTAGTAGCGCCCACCTTTATGTGAAATCCTATTACTCAGGGAGTACTGAAGAAATGTCATCCAAATTTGATGTGTGGGGTTACTCAAATATCTATATTACACGCTGTTAGCTTGACGTTAACTTTAACATTCCGTTAAATTCTTCCATCTTATGTTATGAAACCCAACAACAATGCAGAAGAAACATATATTGAATGTTGGCGTTTAAAGCCCCAATATACCTAATACAAACAGACTTTAAAGCTCATCTGTCGACCATTACGTAAGATATCTTAATGAAAATCAGATAGATATTTTTGGTAATAATATGTCGTAAAAACAAAACTGAAAGAAATCAAGTCAAAATATTTCCTGGGCCACATATACCTTATACTAGAAAATTCATAAGAATTTTATAAGAATTTCAATCTATGGCTAGGCTTTAGCCAAATATAACTGGTCAATATGTAAGATATCTTGGCAAATTTAAGTGAGAGTATAATATTAGTTACACCATAGTTCAATGAGTTTATGTTATATATATTATCAAACCTGTATAATTAGGTTGACTTGTTTCGCAACATTTTTAATAGAAAGTTTTACGACACCTGAAAGTATTTTCGCGCCTTTGATTTTATACCCGATGATAGTCTTTACTTACATGGTTCTTGATATTAATGTAGCGTGGTGCAAAGGATGGGTAAAGTCGGTTCAGTACCTTTCAGTGTATCCAATTTATTTATTTTGGAACCTGCGACTGACCCTATATCGACATTTTATAAAATCTAGCTATAAATTACCTGAGATACATGTAAATAAGTACATAAGACGAAAAGTGTTTTTTGTTATTGCAAAAAGTTTGGGAGATATGAGCGTATATGTAATAATTTTTGACTTATCACATTATCAAACGGCAACATTAATTCGGATTAACTGCGCATTTAATCAGATCCAAATTTGTAGATGACGAACGGAAGCTATACGAGTTTAAAACTCTCGTAAACTCAGATAAACGAAAAAACGGCCTGGAAATTTGTAAGTATTTTGATTACATTGACATTTATCATTATTAAATAGACCGCAATGGCTCTTTTTAGGAGTACGATGTGGTAAAGATGGATGACATAAAATTCAAGGAAAACTTTCGACTCAATGGAAAAGTTTTTCAAAAAGTGTGCAAAAAAGTTCAGCTAATCGAAAAGAGTAGCTATTGCACTGTATTCGTTAGATTCGTCGTCAGAATATCGCACTAGATTTGAAATAGAATTCGACTTTTACAAAAATTTAGCGGACTAGTATTTAAGAAAACTGTAGAAGGTTTTATATCACTTGGTTTTCCGCAATGTCCCTTAGCTATAGATGGCTGTCTCACTAAGGTTCAGCCGAAAAAGGAAAACACAGTCTATTACTACAATTACAAAGGGTATTATTCTGTTATTCTGCTGGCATGTTGTGATTATAAGTAAATTTTATTGAATAATTTATTGAAAACATTAATAAAAAGAATTTCACTCTTTCATATACATAGTATATCAAAATTTACATACATACATGTTGGAGCGACTGGCAGGCAGAGGCTAACCACTAGCTCCAAAAAATATCAACGCATTGTGCACATATGCTGTATTTTGCACAATTTTTTAAAAAATGGAAAATGATGAAATTCCTTTTTTGTGGATACAGGATGCAGCTGAATTGAAATGAGGGAAGCTAAAACATTTTTAGGACAGATATACATATGTTAGTCTTAACTTAAGTATGAAGTGATGAAACTTTTAAAGTCCTCAGTATCCTCGTTCGTTAGTTACAGGATGTTGCCTATTGGCAACAGCACTTTTACAAAATTATTGTAAGCAAACTAAAAATTTTTGCTATGACTTATTTTTTTTTAGTAACTATCTTACCTTTATTTAATTATGTTCCCTTGGGTTTACAATAAAACAGCTATTTTAATCCTTTTAAACACTTTTTGCGAAAACGCCTCTTTTCTCGATCTTGACAATTTCACTTTCATTTCAATTTCAATTTCATTTAGAAGCAAATATATGTAGAATGTAGTTTATAGGTAACATCGGGCATGAAAGGGTTAATCATCAGCGTCTCGCTGATTATTAACTATTGGCTATTGAAAGAAGTTTACGTATGTTATATCTAGCTAACGATAACGTTACTGCAACAAGATTTGCTACAAAGCTTGAGCTGATGAAATTATATTTTTTGATGTTATTAGTTCCAGCTCATTTACATTATTTAAATGTAGTTTATGTGAATAGTTGAAGTCTAACATAATAACATTTTCTTTTTGGTTATTCTGAAGTATTGCGGGTAAGTTCTGATAAGAACATGTTTGCCAGTTTGTATAACTAACGTTATTCAAGGTTATAGTTTAGTTAAAGAAGTTTATAAGAAAAGAACCCTTTAATTTATAAGATATATTATTATAAGTAATATTTCCAATAAAATTTGAAAGAAATATTGTTCCTTCTATAATTATAGCTTGGTCTACATATTGGTAATCGCAAAACGCTTTTTCTCCGCTAAGGATATGGGTTTTGTCGCCATCAAAAGTGTCAAAGTGCAACAGTCAAGTGTGCTCCACAAATTATTTTAACTTACGTGCAATCGTAACATCGTTGACATCATGCGCACATCAATTTTTCTAAATCATTCATAAATAATTTATCACATAAACACTTTAAATTTTAAAGCAATAACAAAAAAATAATACCAAATTAAACAAGAAAGAAAGGGCTAAGTTCGGCTGCAACCAAACATATTATACTCTTGGAACTTACAAGAATCAAAGCCAAAGAAATATTTTAGGGTGGAAAACATCGAGGAGGATCGAAATCTAAGCAGCTCATTTTACTGACAGACACATAAGGTTTGTTAGAATAATGAAAATCATTATATGTATGTAGCATATGGCAGTTGGGGTAGTATCGACTAGATTTTATCTAGTTTTCCCAATACCACATATTATTAACACACGCATACTAAAACATTAATCATATAGGGTAAAGTCAGCCGGATGTTCGAAAATCCTGATATTAGTTTTATGGGGGGCAAGTCATTTTTTCGCTCAAATTTGCATATTTTTTATTGTCCGATTTACAGCGTGGCATAGAAATATGAAAAAAATACCACATACCAAATTTTGCCGAAATCGGTCAATCGGGTCCAGAAATATGGTATTTCACCAAAAAGTTTTACCCTTGTCATACCATCCCGCCAGCAAATTTTTGCATCTCTGGCACATTTAGTTATTGCTTTACCGCGCTTTTAGTAGTTTTTAACCACGCCGTTATATGGGGATTGAACGGAGTTTTCATCCGTTTTGGTCCATTTTCACACTACACTTGTAGGTAGAAATGCTTGTTAAATTCGGGCGAATTTCGTTGTTGTAGCTTTAGTGGGTTATTAGATATATACAATAAACTTATTAGAGGGCGAGCCACGCCCACTTTTTAAAATTTTTCCATAGATACCCCTGGCTACTGCGATGCTCTGTACCAAATATGAGTTTTGATCTTAATTTGGTACTTAGTTATGGCACTTTATATGTTTTCGGTTAATGGCGATTTGTGGCGAGCAGTCGTCCGATTACGAAAGTCTACGAACTCGAACTTTTTATACCCTGAACAGGGTATATTAAGTTTGTCACGATGTTTGTAACACCCAGAAGGAAGCTTAGGAGACCCTATAAAGTATATATATAAATGATCAGTATGTTGAGCTGAGTCGATTTAGTCATGTCCGTCTGTCTGTCCGTCTGTCTGTATATATACCAACTAGTCCCTCAGGTTTTAAGATATCCTTTTGAAATTTTGCAAACGGCATTTTCTCTTCAAGAAGCTGCTCATTTGTCGGAACGGCCGATATCGGACCACTATAACATATAGCTGCCATATAAACTGAACGATCGGAATCAAGTTCTCATATGGAAAACTTTCGAATTTGACAATGTAACTTCACCAAATTTGGTATAGATTATTTTCTAGGGCAAAAATGTAATATCCGAGAAAATTGTTCAGATCGGTTAACTATAGCATATAGCTACCATACAAACTGAGCGATCGGAATCAAGTTCTTGTATGGACAACATTCATATTTGACAAGATATATTCAAGAAATTTGGTATATATTAGTTTCTAAGGCAACAATGTAATCTCCGAAGAAATTGTTCAGATCGGTTAACTATAGCATATAGCTGCCATACAAACTGAACGATCGGAATCAAGTTCTTGTATGGAAAACTTTCACATTTGACAAGATATATTCACGAAATTTGGTATATATTATTTTCTAAGGCAACAATGTAATCTCCGAAGAAATTGTTCAGATCGGTTAACTATAGCATATAGCTGCCATACAAACTGAACGATCGGAATTAAGTTCTTGTATGGACAACTTTCACATTTGACAAGATATATTCATGAAATTTGGTATAGATTATTTTTTAAGGTAACAATGTAATCTCTAAAAAACTTGTTCAGAACGGGTTACTATAGCATATAGCTTCCATACAAACTGGACACATAGCTACTAACAGAAATGCACCTGTGAAGGGTATTTAGCTTCGGTGCAACCGAAGTTAACGTTTTTTCTCGTTTTGTGCTAAGAAACCTGCATACAAAGTTTCATCCAGATTACCCAATTTTTTTCGAGTTACAGCTTGCATGGACGGACAAACAGACAATCAACCGGATTTAAAATTTTCTCGTCGCCCTGGTCATTTATATATACTGTCTCTAGTAGTTTTAGGTAATAAGAACAACCGTTAGGTGATCAAACCTATACTACTTTGTAGCAACTGGTTGCAATACTATAAACATTAAACAGATAGTAGTAATTTAGAAACAATAGATACTTAGAGAAGCACAAAAATACAATACACAATACTTTCAGTAACGAACTTAAACTAAATGAAGTTTGTTTTTATAAGATAAACCATGAAAATTTGCCAACAACTTTAACCTTTTCATGTTCGTTGTTGCCTATAGGAATCATTATACATGTACATACATATATGCTTCTGAGTCCCGTTATTTAAATTTTTTGATGCGGTGTTTTTCACATTTTATAGTCTCGTTATGTAGATCGTTTCGCGAAAAAGGCGTTTCTACAAAGTGTTCATAAGCATTAAAATAATTGTTCTTTTATTTAAACCAAGGGAACTACATAAATAAATAAATGTAAGGTAGTTATTTAAAAAAAAATAAATCAACAGAAAATTGTTTAGTTCGTTTATAATATTTTTATATAAGTGTTGTTGTCTGTCGGCAACATTGGTCATTATGGTAATTTCCGAACAATGTACGAGTATGAAGACTTAGTTATGTATACTATATATATATTTGGATGCGTCCAAGAGGTAGTACTCAGTCAGAAATTGAAAAAAAAAAACTGCTTTCTTTGACTGGGATGATTGTGTGGATGGGGAAAATAATTGCAAATTTCGAAAACATCATCGATGAGACATTGAAAAATGTGATTGACAATGACGAAAATTTGGAAGTTGGTCTGATTATTAGCAAGGAGACCACGTAAAAGAATTTGAAAATGAAGGGGTTGTACAGGAGGTGATGGAAAAAGTTTATGTGCAGTATTTGAGGTAGGAGGAAGTACTTAAATATAATGTCATTTAAAAAGCGAAGTGCGCAGCAATGAGGTAAAACAACCAATCGAATACTTCACCCAGTTCTTTGCTGATGGAGTCTGGGAGAAGATTTGTGAGAAAACAAATTTGTATGCGGTACAAACTGATGGTAGGAAACCAAAACGCCATGTGCCTATACCTTGCTGTAGTAAATATTCCAACAAATAGAACGTTATGGAAGCAAAATTTTAAACTGATGGCAGTTGCAAATGCTTTGCCAAGAAATCGGTTTGAAAAAATTAAACAACTTTTCCAACTAAACAATAACGCCCAGCTTCAAAAGGAGGGGGTATGATAAGTTATACAAAGTTGACCCATTACTGGACTTTATAACAAAATATTCAATGAAATTTCCCCAAGAATTCCAATGCGTCAATAAGCAAATGATTGCTCATAAAGGTAATTAATTTTGTATATATAGTAAGTACAGATATGCTATAGATTTCAATATTATTTACGATTTTACCCTTTACATAGGAGAAAGAACGTGTGTGTCTGTTGGTTTGGGAATATCATCAGACATAGTTTTAGATTTGGCATCGAATATTCCTATGAATGCCAAATTGGCTTACGTCAATAAGCTTGATTGCTCTAAGAAAAAGATGTACGAGGTATAACAATTAAGTAATGAGACTGATTCCATAAAAACCGTATATTTGAAAATTATTCTACAACTCTGCCATCCCCTTCAAAGTAGTCCCGTGGGGCAGCTATACATCGATTCTAGTGCGTTTTCCATGCTTCGTAACATTTCTTGAACTCTTCGACTGGGATTTCCGCAAGTATCCTCGTCACGGCCGCCTGGATGTCCCTAATCGACTCAAAATTGGTTTCTTTGACCACCGATTTTGTTTTAGGAAACAAAAAAAGTCACAGGGTGACATGTCGGGCGAATAAGGTGGCTGTTGCAAGCCGGCGATCCCTTTAGAGGCCAAATACTGGGACACGCTGAGGACGCTGTGGCACGGCGCGTTGTCGTGATGAAGGATCCAGTTACGAGCGATGTCTGGGCGCACCCTGTTGACTCGTTCTCGCAAACTTTCAAGTACTTGGCAATAGTAGACTTGATTCACAGTTTTCCCCGGTGGAACGAATTCTTTATGGACGGTTCCACGGCTATCAAAAAGGCAATAACCATTGTTTTCACTTTCGACTTGCTCATGCGAGCTTATTTTGGTCGTTTGGTTTCCGGGTCTAAGAGCACTATCACCATACACTCTTACAATTTAAGCGTACGAATACGTTTCCGAAGCTGTTTCGCACAATCTGGCGCAAAATTTTATCGCGCCGCGGTGGTCTTGATTTCGTTTTTCCATTTTCGTGACGAGCACTACAAACACACGTCTACTCAACTTGACGCAGCAGGCGAACTAAACAAGCCAGAGCGATGGTACATATATCTATGAAGAGGGGAAAGATGCCGAAAAAAGAGAAAGGGAACTTCAAGGTCACAGGTTTACCACAAGCGCGGCAATAAAATCAGTCTCATTACTTAATTTCAAAACCTCGTATATTATCTGTTGGTACAATTCAAAGCAATCGATTGAAAAATTGCGCTCTAAGCAGCGGGAAGGAGTTTCAAAAATAAGACGTGGATAAAGCAATTTTTAATATGACGTGACGCACAACTTGATTGCTTTTCGTTGATATGACAATAAAAGTGCAACTGATTTCGAATTATACGAGTATAGGTAAAACTCCATTAACGAGGGCAAGAGGTGGTGTCGAAAATTTTATTATTATACCTTATTATTTTATTATTATACCTTGTCCAGGAATAGTTGAATGTTATAATAAACATATGGAAGGCGTTGATCTTGCTGATCTGCTGCTTGAGTTATATAAAATCAACCACCGCTCAACAAAATGGTATTTGCGTGTAGTATGCTAAATATACAAACAGCGGAGTAAAACATATGCCACTTAAAAAACATCAATTGAATAGTGCTCTTGAACGCAACTCAAATAACGGTTTTCCTAGGAAATAAAATTGCTCGTTATCACTCCTTTCAACGATTGAGTCAACTACTTCATCACCGGGTTCCTTACTATTGGCTCCGTCACCACCAGCTCTTTCGACGACTTCCGAATCAAACTTCCATAAGAGAACGTATGTTACAGAACCAACAAAACCCCAACGATTTGAATCGGCGCTCTAAATGTAGCAAATGTAATGCTTAATTATGCTGAAAATTTCTATTTTTTCATACTCAAATTTGAATAAAATTGAATTAAAAAGAATAACTTACATTATTTTTAAAATTCCCCATTATTGTCTAATTTTTCCTATAGGCAACATCCTGTAACTAAAGAACCAATACATCAAGAATTTTGAAGTTTTTATCACTTCATATTTGAGTTAAGACTAACATGTCCTAAAATATTTTTCAGATCCGCCCATTTTAGTCCATACATGAGAGGGTTAAAGCAAGCACAAGTTATGTGTACACCAGTGGTTCCCAAACTTATTGTGTCTACCGCCCACTTTGAGAATAAATATTTTTTTAGCGCCCCCCTTTTTTCACCTATTTAAAAACCACTATAACTTCAAATTATATAAATTAATTATTGTGACCTATATATGTATATTAACGGAGAATTCTAAACGAAACTTTTGCTATAACCAGCAACTTGAAACCTGAGCGCAGTAGGTAACATACAACGGCGCTTAGGTCTCAAGTTAACTCTTACGTGCTCCACCTGCCAATAAGAATGAATATTGAAAGACAACTTTATAATATTAAGACAGAGAATCTTTTATTAAAAATAAAACTAAAATAATCGAACCATATATAAAAACTAATACGAAGGATGAATCTGATGCTGTTTAATAAGTTTGTTAATATCAGGTTCCTATTTACTCAAGAACAGTCGCAAGTCGCCACGTTCGGTAACAAGCAAACGATTTCTATTTTTAGTAAGCAGTGTTGCCACAGCACTAAATCGACGTTCACACAAATATGACGATGGGAATGCTATCAAGAATCGTTGAGCGATTGACTACAATCCAGGGTACAATTGCGAGACCAGTTTTTGTAGCCAAAATTCTTGGTAACCATTTTTGAACTTGATTTTTATTCCTCGTTTGTTGTTAATTCTATAAGTTCTTCTTCCAGCTGAGTTGACATTGCTATGTTGACATTTGAAAACGGATCCAACACCCAGTCTGGTATTTCCAATGTGGAGGTTTTCCAAATGTAGGCAGTAGGCAAACAATTCGTCATTATTGCATGATACTGATAAATTCGGAAAATTGTGAAACTCACGTCTGCCCAGATTCTTTTTGTGTAGAAGCAGTTTGGCTGCGAAAGCAGCAACGACGTTTTTTGTTTTAATTAAATTTAGTTTATCGCCTTGCAGTTTGAGATTCATGTCGTTGAACAATTTATACAGGTCTGTCATGCAAGCTATATCATTCTTTGATGTTATGAGCTTGTCTTGAAATTCTGTATCTTTAGTTTTCAAGAACTTTATAACGGAGGCAAACAGGTTGTAAAATTGAGTCAGACAAATGCCTCTTTATAGACAACGAACTTCAGTATGAAACAACAAACGATTGAAATCCTCGTCATTAGTAACACAAAGCTGATGAAATAGTCTATTATTTAAAGAGTTGTTGCGGATTTTATTGACTGCATTGATTGAAATAGTTTTTCACTTAAGTTTATAGCAACTAAATGTTGTCTATGAATAACGCGATTTACACCAAGGACATCTAGAATTTTATTTTTTAAGTGCGCTATTAAGCCTTTATGGCACCCTATCATAGCTGGAGCGCCATCCGTAGCAATTAAAGTAATATTTTTCAAAGGAATCTCTTTCTCATCGCAAAACCTTTCCAATATATTGAATATGGTTTCGCCTTTTGTATCGGTCTCTAAATTTCTAGCAAATAATAGTTCTTCACATATTTTTCATCTTTAATAAACCTCACGTAAGACAACAACAATAATGCTTCATTAGTTGGTAAAGTGGACTCATCGAGCTGAATTGAGAATTGGCTTGTCCTCAGGTGATCGCACAATGATTCTTCAATGTTTTCAGCCATTTCATTAATTCGCCTTTGCACAGAATTATTACCCAAAGGAATTTTTCGGATAATATCTGCGGCCGGTTTATGAAGCACGGTAGTTATAACTTCATTTATTGCTGGCAATATTAACTCTTCTTCGATGTTATGTGGTTTGCCTTTTTGAGCAATTAACAAATAGATATTGTACGAAGCTTGAAGTCCGTCGTCATCTTGCTTAGCAGCCGCCGAAAATAGTTTTGCTACACTTGGCTGAGTATTATGCTTCTTCCCTACGTCTTGAAAATATGCTACATTCTTGTCTCTCTTATCTGGATGCATTTTATTTAAATGATCTTGCAGTCTTGAAGGCTTCATTGCTTCATTCGAAAATGTTTTTAGACATAGAAGACACAAAGGTGAGGATGGGTTTGTGGGATTTTCAATGAATCCGAATTTAATGTATTCCGCAGAGTATTGCCGTCTCTTCTTTTTTACTTCCGACATTGTTTTGCTTTGAGAAATACGTTTAACTTCGCGAGTAGCGTAAAGGAGGTGTAAGTAATGCTCATCTATTGCGCGCAAAACCACAAATGAATATAAAATAAATATTAAATTGTTTATATAGGAATGCTTAAGCACAATTATTATATAGTAATTCAAAAATATGAATTCTTATTTTTGCTAGAAATACATTTGTAAGAAAGATAAAGATCCTTTTTTAATTTCCACATAAAAGATTCAAGGAGTTCAAATGCTCAAAACGTGCGCTACATCAGCTACCTACCCGACGTCATTTCGCAAGTGATAAAATAAATTTTTCAAGAGCTCAAAGCATGCGCTACATCAGCTCGAACCTACCTACCCTATATCTTTGCGCAACTCATTATATTATAATAGCAAATGCCCACATACAGATTTGGCAATGGCAATAGCAATACGTTTGACAGTTAGAATTCCATAAATTCTATCCTGTCGAGATGCCCCGTTATGAAACGGGGCGACCGATTGACATGATTTTCATTTTTTCTATATTCAATAAAATAGGACAGATATATGAACTAAGCGGAGAGAAATATAGAACCGAGTTTGAACAATCTTTTAATTCATATTAGTTGATGTTCACAATTTTTTGTTGAGAGCTGAGAGCTCATGTAGTCTTTGTCTAAGAGGCTTCCTAGCTAAATAAAATTACAAATACCCCCCAGGCCTCTACACAACGCCCCCATTTTCTTTCTGGGTCTCTTACCCCGCCTCCCTTGACACCTGCAACGCCCACAAGGGGGTGTTACCGCCCACTTTGGGAAACACTGGTGTACACTATCATCCCAACCAGACACCACACAACAAAATACTGTAAATTGGACAAAATAAAAAATTGAAGAAAAACAAGTAAACATTACAAAAAGTAAGATAACAAGTAGAGATAAAGAACATAATGCAAATGCATACAAACATGTTTTGGTCCTTATGTTTGACTGTAATGATAACCCAGATATTATCGGGTAAACCACACAATCATGTTTGTTTGCATTCAATAGAAAATAAGATTACATTTAACAAATATTGTATTTCATAAGAAAATAAAAAAAAACAAAGAAATAGATTAAGAAAATTGTAGTCACTTTAGTAGTTATATAAGCAGAACATAGTTTGAAAAAGAAACAGAATAAAATATAATGTCACGGAAGTAACATCGTCGGCATTTTTATTTTTTCCTCCGATCGGACAAAACCAAAACTCACAGGAGAAAATGATAATGTTTCATAACAAGCATAGAACATTTATGAGAAAATAATAGGAGAGGGAAATAAATTACAACATGTCTTTTTATGAAGAATATGGAGATATATTTCACATTACTAATTTGACAATTTTTGAAAACATAATAGCAGAAGAAGAATGAAATTTTCATAACAGTATCAAATGTGAGATAAATAACTGTGCTAATCTAAAAATTACCACCCAATCTATATCCTATTATTAATTCGACAGTTTAAACAAAATCATGTTGTACAGGAGCGGAAGATAAATTAATTAGGGAAAATTTGGAAATTGATTGCGGGATAACTTCAGACCATGACTATTTCATTACATTTCTTAAATGATTTATTAAATGAACTAATAATAAATAATAATAATCAATTTACTACAAATTCCGATATTTTTAAAGTAATAATAGAATTTAGTTGCACACTGAACAATATCCAAAATGATAAAATGTATTATACGGGAACTGTAAATTTAATAAATGCAATAAAGGTAAAATATGATGCTTCGAATGTGATGCTTCGCTACGTATAAAGTGAAATAACAATTAAATTTTATTTTGACATCAAATTAATTTATTTAAATCAAAAAATTTTTTAATAATTGCTTGCTATAATAAATCTTAAATATTATTGTTGGAATTGAAATGGCATATCAGTTGGATACGCGGTATCAAAAACCTTATCGTTTTGATTTAACAGGTAAAATCATAGCATAATCAAATTTGCCATCAACTTTTTCGCTGACAACAACAAAAATTTGCAAGAGTAAAATAATTTATGTAGCACCAAAAGGAGTCATTTGATATGTCAAATTGTTGTGTTGAACATGACTCAAAAAATGCTGGCAACATCGCTTTGCCATTAGTACAACAGATCCCTTTCGGTTCACCTTGAAACTTAGCAGAATCACAATGTGGACAAACTGTATCATCATAACAACGTATCCGTACATACTATAATCAATCTGGCTGTTTTAATTAATAGCAGCACCCATCGTTTCAGCCAAAATAGCACGACGTATTCATGATCGCCATACAAGATTCAGTACCGGTCAACTGATCTATTTCGTGCATTACGTTCACGCTGCGATGCAATATCTTGTGCGCGTTCATCTGCAGTCTGTGACCACCTTAGTAATACAAGATCATTTACATTAGGCGTTCGGCAACCTACATATATTTGCTTGCCTGACTCGTGGCATTTTTACTTCATATAAAAGAGAATAAATCAAACTAAAAACAAATTGCATCTATTACAAAAGAATAAACGCCTGTATGCACACAACATTTCAACAATTCAAAACTTACCGTTTTTTGACAACTTAATTGAAATAAAACCTGTAAATGATATGAAACACCGACGACGATGAAACACAGACGCACACATATACATAGTATACATTTGAACAATTTAAGACTCACCTTTTGTATATGTGATTCAACAATATTTTAAAAAATATAAACACAAAGCAATAATTAACGTTGAAAATTTGCTTTAATAGAAGCACGTCCGAAATGAAATGACCGCTTAAATAACATAAAGATTTTTATACTCTTACAACCAGTTGATACAGAGTATTATGGTTTTGTTCACTTAACGGTTTTACGTATTACCTAAAACTAATCAGGATAGATATTGGGATTTATACAAATCTTACCATTATACCTTAAGCATCTCCTGAGCTTATGTTATTTTTACTTATATTACTTCTCAACTGGGAGCATAAACGTTTTACTATGTAGGTGTTCGATGGGAGACATCAAGAGGCATCCTGTCGTGGTCCGGAGTGCAGTTTTCTGGCAGGTCTGTAATTTCTTCATCTGCGTACCACTACATCCAGGCGACCATATTGGTGCGGGTAATTGAGGACCGGCCGGCCGATTGCCTTTTGTGTTGCCAACAACGCTTATGGGCGAGAGTTAGTATAGGTCGCCAGATTATGCTATTTATCAGACCACCACCAGCAATGGTAATATCGGGCGAGCTATTACAGGTTCCCATAACGCTGTTGGGTGCTTCATCATTCATTGTGCAGAATGTCTAATCGTCAATCTGTTCCGCCAGCTCCATCTCACTACGATCGTTTGACATTCAGAAATACCAAAGATCATGGTGAGTGTTATAGTCGCATAGTACTAAACGGTTTTTATCACGAAGAAGCGCACCTATATTCGTGTGATATCCTATAGGGCAACATGTAACTGGGGGATATACTATATGTATATATTAAATATTTTGAGCTCGACATCGACTGACCGGATCGCTGTACTCTGAAATTCTAGGGTAGTATCCCTGCGGTCAATGTCTTCATCGTTTAGAGGAATCTGCACGGTGTTGTACAATATGAAGGCTAGGCCACTACCATTGTGCAGATCGCACAGACGTAGAGGCTAGTGTCGCAGTATTGCGTTGGCAACATGGGGCCGCATAACTCGTGATCCACTCCCTATTGGTCCTACGGCCTGAGCAGGTCTTAAGATGACTCCATCCATGCATGTATTACACCTTATAGAGGTAGAGTTTGGACGGAGCCTTTTAGCGCAAACGCAGCAGAAAAATTCCTCCGGGCCAGGGTTGGACTCAATGCCAGCACGAGTCAGGAAGATACAGAGCAACCCTGCTGCAAGGCATTGTTCCAATGACGACAAACACAAATTAACACTTACCGATCCAAACGGGGTTAGATCGCCGAAAACAGCCTTGGCTGGATAAAATCTGGGTCAATTTCGGTGCGTAGAACCGGCTGTCGTGGAAATTGTCCGGTTGACTGTCTGTCTATCCGTCCGCCCATTTGTGCAAGCTGTAACTTGAATAAAAATTGTTTGTTGATTTTTGATGTAACTTGGTATATGCATTCCTTTGAACAAAAAAAGTTCGAGTGCTTAGATGGGCGTAATCGCACCGTTGCCACTCCCACAAATCGCCACCAACTAAACACATATAAAAGGCATAAATAAGCTCTAAATTAAGATATAGAGGCATGTTTCAGAAATCGTTTTCGCATGAAAAATAATAACGACATCGTGAGACGGTGTTCTGAATATCACACTGCGATTACGAATACACATTTTTAGAAATCGATTTCCCAAATTGTTTGACATTTTGATAGCGGTCAAAAAGAAGTCCACGAAATTATTAAATTTGTTTTTAAAACTTAAAATATAAGTATTTGGGCTGTTTTTTAGATTTCTTCACAAAAATTAATACTTTCCTTTTCCAATTTTAGGGGAAAACGTAAAAGCCAAATTCTAGAAAATATTTTTTTTATTTTTATCGGCAAAAATCCAGACTTGGAATCGAAGGAATTTGAGTCCAAAGGGATATTTATTTCAAACCAAATACTAAAGTTATCGAGTAACTAATTTTACTAAATAATAATATTATTAAATGATCTCATAGTCAAAAAGTTTAACTTAAATGTGATGTTCTTATTGAATAAAAAAAATGGATTTTATAATCAGCAACTTCTTCGTCCAGAAAATCGTCAACTGGACGATTACGCTAATTTTTGAAACAAATTTCATTTGTCAATACATAATTACATGCTGTTTCGTAGTTCATTTCGAATTTAAGCAAATTCGCGCGAATTGTAGAATACTGTTAGCATATTCGTGCGATTTTCAAATTCGGTGCCGGATTTAAATCGTGCAATTTCCATGCTTGATAATGTCATACAACGTTTTGAGATGTGATGTGTTCTTAAAAATACATGTATTGAATTCTCATCTTCATTTCTTTAAACTCTTCGTTTGTTTGTTGCATTTGCTTAAATTGCTCTAAAAAACGAAATTACTTAGTAAAGGACCTAATGTTTAATTACGAAGTTGGTTCCAAATGGACAGTCTAAAATTATAATCATAAAAACCCACACACTGATAATTTACGTGTAATCAATTAATAGTAATTTGTATGTTATGAATAAGTTTTACATTTAAAAAACTCATTTTAATCTTCAAAATTAAGTTTACCATAAAATTTTAATTTTCAAAAAATATTTAACATATAGCATATACTAGAGGACCCGTCCACGCTTCACTGTGGCTGATACATAGATAATACTACTACTATCATCTATATGATTTCTATTAGTTGGATTATGACTATTAGTTAATGAGATATAGCATTTTTTTGAAGCAACTTCTGTTAGTTTAAAAAAAATGGATCATAAAACATTTTTTGTGTCAATAAAGCATTGCTTTTTTGGGGAAAATGCTGTTGAATTTGGGCTCAGGGAAATCCACCGTTGAGTTGCAAAGTAGGTGCTCGCAAGTTCATAATCCAACAAAAACAACTAATTCTGAGAAGTGTTTAAGTACTTTCTAATCGCAATAAAGCCGAATTTTTGCGTCGGTGATTGAAATATAGCTCCATCATTTCCCACTGGAGTCCAATCGACAGTCATTCTAGTGGACTGCACATGATGAACCGGTTCTCAGGCGTGGAAAAACTAAAAAGGCGGCTGGAAATGGATGCTAGATGCATGTGGTATAATACATACTCTATTCTATTTCACTGCGTATTTGGTTGCAGTTCTTTTCTTTTATTCCAAATGCTTAGCAATTGTATTATTATTGAGGAAAATATCAATGTTGTTGGAAGTGTTTCCGCTGGCTCTGGGTTCAAAAAAACTCTTTAGCCATTCTACAAATGAACTGCGAGACGCACAACAGTAGAAAAAAGTTCATGAATTGCAAAAGTAAATACCCTACAAAGCGCTTTATTGCAGTTCACGTATCGACCGTATCGTTCAAGACCAATAACCGCCATATTGGTTCCCTTGGTGACGTACTTACAAACATATTTTATAGATTACACCAAACTGCAATACTAAACATTAATATGAGTTTTGAATGTAAATTAGACAACAGTGGAGAATATAGTATGATCCATATGTTGTCAACTTCGATATTCTCTACTCTAAGTTGTATGGTCGTCTGATGAGCTACGACGATAGAGTGGATATCCGTCGTTTCCAGTTTGCGATTCCGAAAGAAAAACAAGCGGATAGAGTTTCGTGCATTTATTGTTAGACATACAAACCGAAGGGGGATTGTGGTGTCCGCAAGGTCCATGAACCATATTGGTTTTCATAACTTCGTTTAATACTGGATCTTTCTGTGCATCAGGAATTTCCGCAGAAATGATTTCATCAATTTGATCTGGTGGAACCACTATCCACCATCCAAAGAAGAACATCGTAACTGTTGTTGAAAAGTCGCGCTGTGACAACGTGACGATCGCTTGCTAATTGACCCCGATCCATAAATCCACATATACAAATCAAAATATTGAAAAACAAAAGAAAAATAAATTGTATGAAAAATGTCAATTTTTGGAAATTTCCAATTTTTCGACTTTTTCTTATGCAAGTTTTTTTTTATTTCTGAACCTTTTCAGATCCACAGCGAACACTTTTTGAAAATTTCATGAAGATTTCTTTCGCCGTTCTCGTCCCTTAGCAAAATGAAATGTATATTTTTCAATCTTTCTGAAAATTTTTCTTCATATTTTATTATTAAGAACCTTGTACAGAGTATTAGAAAACTACAAAAAAAATCAGCCAAATCGGTTCAGCCATTCCCGCGTGATGCCGTGACAACGCGTGCTTTGACCTGTGTGAAATTATGTGTTTTGTTATCATATTCCAGCAATTGTAATTGCTTGCATGCTTCCCAAAAAGTTACACACACTCTACCATTCACAGTGCACATTGACTCAAATGAAATTGAACCACGTACATTTATCAATAGCAACCGAAGGTATTAGCAATCGTCGTTTTTCGGGTGGATTATGTAAATTCGTCCCAAGGAATTAGTTGAGAACACACCTGGATGTCAATCTATTGGTTGGCTTTGCTTTCTGCTTACCTATTTCTTCGGCGATGCATTCCATGCATAATATCAAGGCATTTCCAAATAGAGCGATGTTGTCACAAACGAATCATTGACGCAAGTTGAGAGAAAACTCGTCAATGTAAATTTTGTTGTTGGAAGTGTTTCCGCTGGCTGTACTGTATTCTCTGGGTTGAAAACCACTCTATAGCCATTCTCCAAATAAACTGCGAAACGCACAACAGTCGGAAAACTCGATTTCACCAAACTACAATATCAAACATTGGCATGAGTTTTGAATGTGAATTAGACAATAGTGGCGAATATGGTACGATGCATATGTTGTCGACTTCGATATTCACTAGTCTAAGCTGAATGGTATATGTCTTGCCATTGTCGTCTGAGGAGCTACGACGATAGAGTGGATATCCATCATTTCCAGTTTGCGTTTACGAAAGAAAAGCACGTGGATAGTGTTTCGTGCCTTTATTGCAAGTGGGATTATGGTGTCCGCAAGGTCCATGCACCATATTGGTTTTCATAGCTTCGTAGAATAATGGATCTTTCTCTGCATGAGGAATTTCCGCAGAAATGATTTCATCAATTGGATCTGGTGGTTACATCTGGTGGTTACACCAGATCCACCATTCAAAGAAGAATGTGTGCGTGCGACAAAGCTTTTTTGCAACTCAATAGAATACATCCAGCATCTGACTGCACATACTTGTTTATACATACGTTGCTTCAAGATAAAGTCCATCAAACATCGTAGCTGCTGTTTGAAAGTCTTGGTATTATCGTGATGATCGCTTGCTGATTGACAGCGATCCATAATTCCACACATATGTCATCGCATCCTGGAAGTCTCATGTAGTTCATGTGTCTTGGGGTGCCATCCGTTGATGGCAAAAAGAACGCCGACCGATATTAGCGCGATGTCTTCGTTGCTTCGTAACAAATATCAATCTGTAATTGATCACTTCGTTTGAAACACACATAAAGTTTTCACTGAATAATTTTCAATAATTCCTCCGGTATTAAAAAGTAAGCGACTGAAATTGAACGATTCAAATAATTTACAAATCGAAATATTGAAAAACAAAACAAAAAAGAATTGTATGAAAAGTCACTTTTTGGAAATTTCCAATTTTTCGACTTTTCCTTATGAAAAGTATATGGTTTTTTTTATATCTAACCCTTTCCAGATCCACAGCGAACAACTCCAATGGTTAATAACGAAAAAAATCATAGTACACCTGCAGGAGCTACACGCTCAAAACAGGCTATTAAATTAATTTCAGAAAGTGACAGTTTATTACGATACTGCACTAGTTTTGGTGTTTAAACCCCCTAAACTCAGAGATAAATATATGTTTGTTGATATGGGTTTGGAATGAGGTTATTGATCAAAAAAATCACATCAAATTATAAGCAATTACAATAAGTTACAAGATTTTGTTGTTATTCATATAATTCGAACTTTCTCTACATTTGTACAAACGAACGATGAGCTGTACGAGATATACGACGACATTGACATAGTTCAGCGCATTAAAAGACAGCGGCTACGCTGGCTAGGTCATGTTGTCCGGATGGATGAAAACACTCCAGCTCTGAAAGTATTCGACGCAGTACCGGCCGGGGGAAACAGAGAAAGAGGAAGTCCTCCCACTCCGTTGGGAGGCCCAGGTGGAGAAGGACAAGGAAGGTTCGACGTCGAGAAGCTGCAATCACAACAGACAACCGAACGATTTTCTACTCGGCTTACACTCCTGCTCTCTGAGAGCACTCGACAACAACTCGGTATAAGGGAACTGTGGGACGGCATTTCAACCTCTTTCCGTACAGCTGCAACCGAAACCATTGGTTTTCGGAAAGTGCAAAAGAACAGCTGGTATGACGAGGATTGCCGTGTGGCAGCGGAGAGAAAACAGGCTGCCTACTTAGCAACGTTACGATTGACCACAACACGTGCGAGACACATTTGCAGACAGAAAAAGAAAGAGGCCGAAATGCGTGAGTACGAAGAACTTGATAAGCTGGCCGACAGGAGTAATGCTCGAAAATTCTACGAAAAACTGCGGCGGCTCACAGAAGGTTTCAAGACCTGAGCATTATCTTGTGGAACCCCCAAAGGTGATCTAGCCACCGATGCCCAGAGCATACTTAAATTATGGAGGGAAGACTTCTCCAGCCTACTGAATGGCAGTGAATGCACAACGCCAGGAGAAGGCGAACCCGATTGCCCAATCGATGACGATGGAGCAGACGTTCCACTACCCGACCATGAAGAAGTTCGAATAGCAATTGCCCGCCCGAAGAACAACAAAGCGGCAGGGGCCGACGGATTGCTGGTCGAGCTATTCAAACACGGCGGCGAAGAACTGATATGAAGAATGCATCAGTTTCTTTGTAAAATATGGTCGGACGAAAACATGCCAAACGATTGGAATTTAAGTGTGCTTTGCCCGACCAATAAGAAGGGAGACCCCTCAATCTGCGCTTAATCAAAATCGCGTATAAGGTTCTATCGAGCGTATTGTGTGACAGATTAAAGCCCACCCTCAACAAGCTGATTGGACCTTATCAGTGTAGCCTTAGACCAGGGAAATCAACAACCGACCAGATATTCACCATGCGACAAATGTTGGGAAAGACCCAACAAATGTTGGAAAAGGATCGACACACACCACCTTTTCGTCGATTTCAAAGCTTCTTTCGACAGCACGAATAGGAGCTGCCTTTAGCCCTCTGTCTGAATTTGGTATCCCCGCAAAACTTTACGGCTGTGTAGACTGACGTTGAGCAGCACCAAATGCTCCGTCAGGATCGGGAAGGACCTCTCCGAGCCGTTCGATACCAAACGAGGTTTCAGATAAGGCGTGTACAATCTTTTATAAGAGCGTATGTTTTATAAGAGCTGCTGGTGTATGTCGATGATATTGAAAAGATGGGTCTGGCAGTGAACGAGGGCAAGACGAAATATCTCCTGTCATCAAACAAACAGTCGTCGCACTCGCGACTTGGTTCTCACGTCACTGTTGACAGTCATAACTTTGAAGTCGTAGATAGTTTCGTCTACAATGTCAGCCTGGAAATCCAACGCAGGATAACTCTTACCAACAGGTGCTACTTCGGACTGAGAAGGCAATTGAGAAGTAAAGTCCTCTCTCGACATTCAAAAACTAAATTCTATAAGTCGCTCATAATTCCCGTCCTGCTATTTGGCGCAGAGGCTTGGACGATGACAACAACTGGTGAGTTGACTTTGCGAGTTTTCGAGAGAAAAGTTCTGCGAAAGATGTACGGCCCTTTGCGCGTTAGCCACGGCGAGTATCAAATTCGATGGAACGATGAGCTGTACGAGATATACGACGACATAGACATAGTTCAGCGAATTAAAAGACAGCTTTTACACTGGCTATTTCATGTTGTCCGAATAGACGAAAACACTCCAGCTCTGAAAGTATTCGGCGCAGTACCCGCCGGAGGAAGCAGAGGAAGACCTCCACTCCGTGGTGGGACCAAGTGGAAAAGGACCTGGCGCGCTGTTGTTGACTCGGCTGTAATCGCGTAAGCGGCTTTTACGCCAATTAAGAAGAAGAAGAGTAACGCGAGAACAAAATGG